>JANHAO010025035.1:0-11454 GCA_026873985.1 Saraca asoca
GTATCCTTGGATGCAATCAAAATGAAGGTGGGAAATGATGGAGGTGAATAAGACATCAAGAACTGCCTTAAAGCAACAGAGAGGATTATAGCACAAGCAGTTGATGATGTCTGATTTTAGCCTCTGAAATATACATTGTATGCTACTGCTATGATGATGTCTGATTTTAGCCATCTGAAATACGACTCTGTAAATTGAATGGAAGTAGGAAGTAGTAATGCTATCAGCTGAAGAGAATAAAGGATGTGGTAGTTCAAAATTGTTCCTCTGCTGGCAGAGACTGTAATCTCTTCTCCAAGCTCTGATTAGGAAAAAAAGTATGCAATGGATTCGGTTCAGCATTATGGAAGGCCACTTGGTTTCTAGTATACCAAATGGTATACAAAGTTATTACAATTGGACAGGTTAACTCTATTCACATAAGGGTGATCAATGTTATGTTGCAGACAACACTTCAACCAGTCAATGACATTTTGCGGATAAAGAGCATGAACTCTTACAGATAGATCAATTCCAAACCAAACAGCTCTTGTAAATTGGCACGGAAAAGATGAGATATGGTTTCATCTGCCTGATTGCAGAAAGGACAGTTGACAGGAACCTAAAGATTTCTAGCAATTAAGACAGATCTCACAGGCAAACTTTGATGATAAAGTTTCCAAAGGAAAATAATAACTCTCTAATGCAAGGGTAAGTTCCACAAGGCCTTCCAAGGAAATTGGATTTGTGATGTTGCTCAATATGCTGTCTCATCAACATCTGATAACCTGCTTTGACAGAATAAGAGCCCTGCGCTTATCCTGTCCAGGCCAACCAGTCAGCAGCCCCAGAGTATGATAAAAGGGTTTTGAAGATTGAAATACAGGTTTGAGGATCATAAACAGACTGGACCTTGTGCCTACAATTCCCAGAATAGCCTAATCTGAGATCTTTAACAGTGTCCATATGGTTAGGGATAGGACCTGAAACCTGCCACCAGAATTTAGACCTCAAAGACACCTTATCTCTTGATCTTATCTGCCAAAACAATTTCTCAGTAACAATGCCAGCATTTTTTTGTATATCATCCCATCTCCAACAAGAATTTGAATGATGATCAGTGATGTCTTCTAACTTTCCTTTCCCATATTTTTGAATTATTACTTTACTCACAAGCTTATCAAGATTAGAGACGATCCTCCACATTTGTTTAGCAGGCATAACCTTCTTGAAAATTTCCACCTTCAGAAAATCTAAAACCTCTGAAGAGATTGGCAATTATAACTTATCCCAAGCTAGTAAATGAATCTTCTTTTGGGGATCAGAGTTGCCCCACCAGAAATTTCTTAAGTAGACCTCAATTTGATTAAGATGGTGATTGGAGAACTTCATGGTAGCCATATGGTACATGGGCAAGCTTTGAAGAACTGTTTTACATAAGACAAGCCTGCCAGCTTGAGACAGAAGTCTTGTTTTCCATCCCAGCTTTTTACTTATTTTGCCAATAACCTCCTTGGCCACATCATTTCTGCGATCAGTAGTAATACATTGCAAAAGCATTTGAGTCGAATGTGAAAGAAATTGCATGAAATCCAAAACCTTTTGAACAAAGTTCCACGACAAGCGGTCATAAGCCTTGTGAAAATCTATTTTACAATAGCTCAGAAATGGCTTTTGCTCCCACATTTTTTTCATATACTGTATTTGTTCAGAAGCCAAGATATTATCTGTTATAACTCTACCCTTAACAAAAGCATTCTTAGAGGGAGAAATGATATCATCTAGAATTCTTTGAAGCCTAACCACCAATGCCTTAGAAATAAATTTATAAACAACATAGGCTCATAGGCCTGAAATCACTAGAAGTCTCTTGAATATGGCCCTTAGGAACTAAGTAGATAAGGGTTTGATTAAGAACTCTTAACAAAAACCCCTATTCAAGAAAGATAAAATCATAGCAACCACATCCTTACTAATAATAGACCAAAATTGTTGAAAAATCCTGATATTAAACCCATCTAGACCTGGAGCCTTATCTGGATGCATTTGAAAAATTATTCTTTGAATTTCCTTGTCATTGAAAGGCTGCATCAGATGATTGACATGATCCTGAGACAGTTTAGGAATATCATAAGGATCCAGATCAGGGTTTTCAATCAGTTGATGATCTAAAGAGAAAAGTTATTGAAAGTAGTATACTAGCAAATCTTTTATTACTGCCTGATCTTGAAACCAATTGCCCTGATGATCTTTTAACCTGTCTGTCCTAAGTTTAGATCTTTTCTATTAATGACAGCATGAAAAAAATTTGTACTTTTGTCCCCGTTTATTAATCAAAGATGCCTGGCTCTTTGGGCCAAATTGACCTCCTGACAATGTAAAAAATATTCTAGCTGTGCCTTGGTACTATTGAGTAGTCCCTGATTAGAATGAATTGGATGTATCTTTAAGACTTCCAACTGTTTTTCCATGTCATTTATTCTTGTCTGTAATTTACCAAATTGTTGTTTATCCCCTGTGATTAATTGTTTCTTTGCTTGGTTCAATTTGCCAACTAGCTGAAAAGCTACAGAACCATTGAAGTGCGTATTCCAGGTTTGATTAGTAAGTGTCTTGCAAAATTCGTAAGAGATCCGAAAGTTCTAAAAACAAAAATTGCGTTTTCTGTAGTTTCGAGATCTCAAAATATCCACCAAGGAGCATGATCTGAGAAGATATAGGGAGGCTTTGGACCTGAAAATCAGAATACATAGAAAGCCATATTTCATTGCAAAAGCCCCTATCCAATCTTTCCCATACAACATCAAAACCATCCCTACTGTTAGTCCATGTAAACCATAAACCCCCTAGATTTGATCTCTATTAAACCCGATTGATTTATGGCATCTTGAAAAGCATCTGCTCAATCAAGTCTTGAACAGAAGCTGAACTTGTCTTTAGGCCTCATTACTAGATTAAAGTCTCCTAAATTTAACCTAGGTGTTGAAATTTGCTGACGTTCTTCTATCCAAAAATCCCACAACTCATGCCTTTCATCCAAATGGGGAAAGCCATAGATACCAGGAATAAGAAGATCGATCTGATTAGGCCTCTGCAGCTTAATATGAACCCAGTTTTGAGTGACTCCAACAAGAAGAACTTTGAGACTATCTTTCCAAGCCCAAACAACACCACCTCTACGTCATTCTGCATCAAGTCCCAAAAAACTACGAAAACCAATTGATGTAACGATTCTACCTACTTTTTCTATGGCCATCAAGGTCTCAGACAAGAACCACTAGTCGGGGTTGATCATTCTTCATGAGTTGCTTCATTCTTTGAACTGTAGAGGTGCAACCCAAAACTCTACAATTCCAAGCCATAATCCTCATGGTTCTTGAGGACAGCTTTTTGGAACCCAATATGGAATTGTGAGGGCTTATGAGAGATTTTCATAATCAGATCTTCTATGCCATAATCTTTGTCCTCTAAACTACATGCCTAAAAAGAAGTAGATCCTTATTCAAAACTCCTCTGACATGGAAGCATTTGGAAATGGTCATCAAAGGAATGATCAGTCAGGCACTGAATCACTATTTTGCTTTTTTTATTAGGGGTACTGCAAGATTCAACCATTCTTTTCCTGCTTCTTTCCATAGCTTCGACAGTGAACGTGATATTGTTATTAGTGAGTTGTGTATTAGCTGTGGAAAGTACTGATGATCTGTTCCAGGAAAACCATAAGAGTATAGCAAAAAACCAATTGAGAGGGTCCAAAATGAAAGGGCCAACATTCGAAGGTCTATAGGCTGAATCAAAGAAAGTCATATTAGGGATAATCATTGATTAAGTAGCAAATACTTGAGTCAAAGCTCTGCCCATTCCAAAGTACATAACAATTAAGCTGAGGGCTTGACCAGGTGGTAAGGAGTTGTGGAACCATTCAGACAACATTTGATTAATTGCTTGTTGTCCTATTTAGTGGTCCCAGTCAGTGATATGAGTCATCTCCTGGCTAGTAGAAGGAATTAACTCATGATTTGTTATAGATGGAACCAAATTCATAAGAAATGGATCCGTAGAAGTATTAATTTCAAGTTCATCTTTTGATATTAACAGTCAAAATGAAAGGATTGACTTCTTAACTCAGCATTCCTACTTGACTCAGCCCCTTCATCAGGAATAACATGAGCGTTAGTTATACCCAAATTCCCATCTGGAAATACCACATTTCTAAGAATAAACTGACTGCCCAAGTTGTGGTCTTCAACATAATCTAAAGCAGTACAAGGTAACTGATCCTCAACAGATTGATGATTTTCCTCAGATTGTTGATTTACAGGTTGGGTGTTGATATCAATATGCAGATTGTCCTCATTATCATTCATCGTCCATGGGGTAATATTAAGCCAATCCGGAGTTGGAATATTTCCAAATTCTGATGGAGAAGGGATAAGGGAGGGAGAGTCATTGTCAAAATTAATAGCTCCGGATTATGATTAATATATGCCCTCTTAATGTCAGAAGGGTGATAATGAACTTCACCACCTCCCATGACCTGATGAATAGCAGTTGTACGCCTTGAAGGGTGAGAGCAAAAGCCCGGGCATCACCAGTAAAATGATCCTCAAAGTAATCCACCCTAGTTCTAACATTTAATATACTTCATTACCTTCTTATTTGCCTTTGAACTGATGCAGAAATCTGTTCTGGTGTCAAGATATAAGTGTCTGACTTTGTTGCAATACGACCACATGAAAACAGAGTCTAAAGACTCTTTCATGCTTAATTTGCAGCCAAACACAAGTATCATTTTCCAATTTAAGCATGAACCCATCGAGAGAGGATTTTCTGGACGAATTCTTACTCATAATCTCAGAAATCTTAAATTTCTTGGAAGACCATTTAGTCAGCCTACCCATTCTACTGGGCCAACCATTGCACCAAGATACTCAGCAAAATCAAGAGTTTGATATTCCAAAGGAAGACCTCAAATTTGGATCCAAATTGGAATATTAGGAACATGTAAATTATCTAATCTCATGTTAGGTCTCCAATGAAAGAAAACCATGAGGGCACCCTGTATAGCCCATGGTCCATTATCAACTATATATGGTCTCTATCTTCTTCCAACTCAAATTGAACCACATAGAATTGACCCTCTCTTCCCACCACGTAAATTCCAAGCAGCTTGCAAAATAGTTTAGACACTACTATGTGAAAAACTCCTTTCATCCACAAGACAGCCGATTAAACAGCAGGCCCAACGCTGTCTGCTTACCTCTAAAATATGAGGGTCCATCTGAACAACTGGAGCACGCCTTGGATGGGGGAAAATCTCTTCCTGAAAGTCTTCTTGCATTGCATCCAAGTCCACATCGGAGTCTGAGCTACTATGAGACCAGCCCATCTCACACTAACAATATATTTTAATAGAGAAAATTTATAAGGAACAGAGACAGTTTTACTAAAAACAGTAAGACAACACAAACAGAAAACCCCTTAATCGTGACAGCACAACAACCAAAATAGTAAGGCAGTTACGGTGTGGAAGAAGTCAAAACTTAAAGAGGAGAGTAAATGAAGCAGTTAAGGAAATGGATAGAAGCTGTAGAAAGCAAAGATGATATTATTGTGGAAGGTTTTACCGTGGAGGGTTTATGAAGGTGGGTACAATTGACAGCACACCGAATGCCATTGCCATGGTTGCCCTGAACTGTGGATATATCACCTTGAAGGTTTTAGTACGGACTTTCATTGCTCTCCAATGCCGCTTTGTGTGAATGAAACGTTGTAACTAGTGATTGATCATTGGTCTGAACTGAAGAGTTATCTAGAACCATCTCCATCTGTTGCTCTTTGGTATATTAGTACTCCACCGATCCTTGAAGTCCATCAACATTCAGATCATGAGAGGTTGCAAAGTCAGAATGCTTGCAAACATCGCCCTTAAAGAGAAAATTGTACATTAGATGTAGCAAATTGGGATACGATAATCGCATGAGCTAGGCAAGCACCAAACATGGGTCTAACTAGACTATCATATGTCATTAGGACTATGGAAATAAAGAGGATAATGCTTCAAACTTTTAACTAAATTATTCTTGGCCGAGATTTCTTGTAATATGAATCAAAACGTCCTACTTATCCACATTGATGCAAACCCTGTGAACTTTTCTTTTTTGAATTGAACAAATTGTGTTTTACTTGCATCTAACGGAACAAAAATTCTAAATTGTTCAACGGAAGCAAATTTGTTGAGCACACTATCAGAAAGATTAAATTTGCATTGTTGATGAGAAGTTTCCATAGATTTCAATTAATTTTGAATCAACAATTTCTATTCCTCAAAATTATTTAATTCAATTTCTAAATATTTCATTCTACTATATTGATCTTGAATATGTTAGTGCAAATCTTTATTGTTGGAGTTTAACTCTTGAATCTGAACTATGAAGGTAGAAATGTTTGAAATGACAATTTTATCTTGATAGAAGGAATTTGTAGTAATAACTTTGTAATTATATATATATATATATATATATTGCTTATCACAGATGCTACAATAGTAAAAAACAAAGAATGATTTGTTAGACAATCTTCAATGTTGTTGTGTATTTGAGAAGCTAACTCATCAATACAATCTTACTCAACCTGGTGTATTGTAGTTGAGAATTTAAACCATATAGCTTCTAGATGCAGAGGAAATAATTGTTTAGATTTGTCATAGATATTTTTGGAATCATGCAAAATGAGCTGGCAAAAACCCAACAGAAGAGTCCAATTGAATAAGGTCCAGCCTGTTCCAGAGTGAGGTTGCGAGAACTAATTGACAGGTCGCCTACGCGAGCTCAGATCGCCAAATGAGCGATCTCATGCATAGGTATAAAACGCCAAAGTCTAGCCTGCAACCAGAGGTACATACTTTCAATCGACAAATCAGCCCCCAAAAACTGACAGCAAGTTGCCTAGCATTTATTACCTAACGAGGCAGAAAAGATAGATTTACAATTTATCAAATTATATTTGTAACCCCTTGCCTCTATAAATAAGAGGAAAAATCTTTGTAAAAGGGATGAGAAAAAACACACATAGAAACCCTACCAAAAAATAATGGGAGACATATGTACCGTTACTCTACTAAACTATACAGAGAAAAACCACACAACAGCAAATACTACTACTTGGACGTAAGCTTTAATTTTAGCCGAAACACGTTAAAAACCCCTAGTGTTCATCCTATTCTTCCTTCTCTTTCTCTTTTCTTGCATTTTCATATGTTTCCCTGCAGTTTGGGCTTCAGGACCTTTGGTTGACCGATTACCAAAATCGATTATCAACATTTTGGCTCTAGAAAAAGGGCCAAACTGCTTTTCTACTGATTCACCAACCAATTGCAATGGCAAGAGGGAAAACAACCAAGATTTTATACGCTGCTGTTAACCAACTAGGTAGTCGTGCAGAACAATAGCGAAACACACTAGTAGATGGAAACCCATTTCCAACAAGCACTTCTTCCGTTCCCACCACTGGCTGGCTCGTCTCTATTCCCTGGGGGCTAACGGTATACAGGCATTGCATTAGCATCAAGAAGTGCTTAAGAATATGGTCAAGAGACTTGTCGATACAATTATAATGCGAGCCCAGGCTTACACCTAGGGGATTCAAAGACAGGTTGAAGCTGCTACAATCGGGAAAGTGGTTCAGGAGCCACAAAGAGAAGTGTTGGCCTAGGAAAGAGAGGCCAGCTGGAGAAGATCCTTAATGTGCTACACAACTCACTTCACCAACTCGCGACCTGAATATGAGGGTCTTTGAGGTCGCGAGCATGATGAAAATTAATGACCTAGGAGCTCACATCATATTAAAGGCTCGAACGTAGGTCGTGATAGTACTAGGAGCTGATGATCTAAAGCATAGGATTCAATGGTGGAAGAGCTACTACAGAGGGTGAAGCAATTGGAGAAACATCCCCCAGCTCAGGACCATTCAGATCATTATGAGAAAAGGACACCTTTTTCTAGGGAGATCGAGACAGAGCCTCTCCCTCACAGACTCAAAGTTCCTGCTATCCCACTGTACGATGAAGGCAACGATCCATATGACTATTTGGATGCTTTCAACATCCAGATGGATCTTTAGACGACCATTCCTTTGGTCAAATGCCATGTCTTCCCAGTCACTCTTGGAGACATACCCCGAACATGGTTCAAGAGTTTCCCAACTCATAGCATCAACAGTTGGAAAAAGTACCAAAAAAGGTTTATTAATCAATACAGAGCTCTCAGAAGGCAACTCGCACCATCCTACTACCTCACAACAATCTTTCAGCGGAAGGACAAATCATTGAAAGATTACATTATGAGATTCAAGTGCAAGGTTAACAATATGGAGAATCTCTCCGACAACAGCATCCTAACAGCAATCTTAATGAGGCTCCACAAATATGGGAAGATGTACGAAAGCATATATAAATCTCCAGTGAGGGATCTAGGGGAATTCAATGAGTGAGTTGTCAAAAAGGTTAAATGGGAGGAGGCCTTCTGCTTAAAGAAGTTCAGTCAAAGGAATGAGGCAAGCAACTCTAATTAGAATGAAAAGAGGGGCAATGATGAAAGAGTTGGGGATAGCCCTCCTAACCAGCCTGCAGTAGGCCAAGACTGAGTAACCTCAGTGTCCAAACTACCATAACAACTATAGCATCTTATCGGATACTCCAGATAGGATCTTCATAATAGAAAAAGATCGAGAAGACTTCAAGAAGCCCAGACCCTTGAAGACTCCTAGTAAGTATAGAAACACAGATAAATTTTGTGCCTATCATGATGAGATCGGGCACAATACCTTAGAGTGCTAGGCGCTCAAAGATGCTATTGAGGATCTTATCAAGAGAGGTTACTTGAAGGACTATGTGATACACCGTATGGGACAATGATCTCGACAAACCCAGCATGCTCTTAACCAAGAATAGGCACCCGCAATGAGAACCATATTCTAATCTTGTAACGATATTAAGAAACAAGAATAAACACCTTAAATTTTCATCTTTGAATTTTTTTAGCAAAGATGTTAAAAGCAAGTTATTTTTAGTATTGACAAATCAATCTCGTGCTAGTTAAGGTGCATCCATACGACCTACCTGCGTACTCAACTCGTGCTAGTCAAGGCGTAGCTTTTATGCTACCTACTTGGGCACCTGACTCCTGCTAGCTGAGGAGCATCCGTGTGACCTACCTGGGCACCCAATCTTATGTTAGTTGAGGTGTATCCATGCAACCTACCTGGGGCACTTAATCTCATGTTAGTTAAGGCATATCCGTTTGACTCACTTAGGCACTCAATCTCGTATTGGCTGAGGCGAATCCGTGTGACCTACCTAGGCACTCAATCTCATGCTAGCTGAGGCGCATCCATATGACCTACCTAGGCACTCAATCTCATGCTAGCTAAGGTGCATCCATATGACCTACCTAGGAACTCAATGTTGTGCTAGCTGAGGTGCATCCATGTAACCTACCTAGGCACTCAATCTTGTGCTAGCTAAGGCACAACTCTCATGTGACCTACTTGGGCACTCATCTAAACAATGATGAAGTCACGGTTTGTTAGGATTCATTCATGCTTACATGTTATCATCTGCCACCAACTGAACACCCAGCTTGGTATATTTGGAAAAGCTAGAAAAGTATGAAATGATAGAGCACAGTTGTTAGCTTTTGCCAGCAAACTACAGCTCTCAATATGTAGAACGGATTGAAAGCTGGAGGGCTAATAATATCAGTTTTTTTGGAATCATGCAAAATAGGTTGGCAAAAGTCTAACAGACGAGTCCAATTGAAAAATGCCCAGCTCGTTCCAAAGTGAGGTCGCGGGAACTAACTGATAGGTCATCCAATGCAAGCTCATATTACCAAACGAGTGATCTCATGCATAGGTATGGAACACTAAAGTCTAGCCTGCAACCAAAGACACATACTTCCAACCGACAAATCAACCCCCAAAACTAATAGCAAATTGCTTAGCATTTATTGTCTGATGCGACGAAAAAGATAGATTTATAATTTACCAAATTACATTTGTAATCCCCTGCCTCTATAAATAAGGGAAAAAATTATTGTAAAAAGGACGAGAAAAAAACATACATAAAAACCTTGCTAAAAAATAGTGGGAACATATGTACTGTTACTTTGCTAAACTATACAGAGAAAAATCACACAACGACAAATACTACTACTATGGACATAGGCTTTGATTTTAGCCGGACCATGTTAAAAACCCCTGGTGTTCATCCTATTCTTCCCACTTTCGCTCTTTTCTTGCATTTTCATACGTTTTCTTGTAGTTTAGGCTTCAAGACCTTTGGTTAACTGATTACCAAAATCAATTATCAACAAGATTCAAGAGATGCAAGCCATGTCAACTTCTTTTCTTCTTAGGGCTATTCTTCTTTGTCTTTGTTAGGCTCATAATTTGATGATAGAAAGTCTTTCTTAAAACCTTTAGGAGTAGCTTTAGATCTCATAGTTATAACCAACAATCTCACTTAAATAATGATCATGATTACCATAAATATTTCAAACTAGAAAATGGAAAAGAAAAGAAGGGCATGTTAGAAATTGAAACAAATAAGCAATCAATTAACATGATCTTTTGAATCATATTACAAAGTATTAAATCTATAAAAAAAATTGAATTGAATAATAATAAAATTATACTTAACGTTGCTTGAGAATTCATTATAGTAAAAGCTCCTTTAATAGGTTTATTCCTTATAACCCTAAAAAAGGGAGAGAAACTAAAACTGAAATTTCAATGGGACGATTACAACTTTACTAGAGTATAAATAGGAACTTGCCTTGCTATTATCTTACTGGGCCAATTACAAGGCTCACACCAATTAACCTATCATCATTGACATAAGCACAAGACTCATGTCACTAAAGTCAACCAATGGTTTAGATGTCATTATAAGTCTAATAGTTTGATCACTTAATTAATTGACCCAATATAATTAGTTGTCATGACATTCATTTAATCCAATAACATATAATTAGTTAAACTATGGTAGTCCACATAGGAAATTCTAACAATTTCCCACTTTGATAGTATAGTTTAATAAATGTAAAAATTGGATCATAATATGTAACTACAACAATGAATGTCAATAACAACAATAATCATGACACCATTACAACCATAGTTCAAGCATAGGTATCTAATAATGCAAATCATCATATTCGATAGAGATGTTAATGTCATATTGACAGAATGCCGAGTTCAGTCAAATTAGAAAATTTATAAGCTAGATTCCCCTATGCTTTTTGTAGTATAAGGCAGCCCAGGTCGAGTCCTTGGATCTTCTAATATTAGCAATCTAATTAGGAGATGAATGAGTGGGGGTGGTTTAACAAGAGCTTAAATGGCAGGAAAAACAAGTAAACAGAAACTGTCACAGAAATGCAAGAGGTAATCAGTCCAAAGAAGCTACTAATCTTG
>JANHAO010025036.1:0-11457 GCA_026873985.1 Saraca asoca
TTGCAAAATAATGCCAATTGACTCCAAACTATAAAAACATGTTAGCACAGCTGGAATTGATTCATTTAAGCTCTTAAAATGATAATCATGAGGACAAATAGATGTGTCAAATATTGTGTTATCACAACCCTATACTTGAAGGTGTTTTAAACTGGGCTTCTTTCCATAAAAAAGCTCATATGGAGTCTTAGGCAAGAATTTACTAGGAATCTGATTTAAAATGTAAACCGCAATCTTTAGAGCTTCACCCAATAAGAACTCTGGTAAGGACGAATAACTAATCATACTCCTAACTATATCCATCAGAGTACGATTTCGCCTCTCTGTAACCCCATTTTACGAAAAGGTGCCAGGCATTATATACTGAGCTTCTATACCATGTTCTTACAGAAATAGAGCAAATGGACCAGGATTTCTACCCATTTTAGTATATCTCCCATAATACTCATTGCCGCTATTTGATCTTACACATTTAATAACCTTGTTGATTTTCAACTCAATTGCTACCTTGAAGGCCTCGAAGGCATCCATTGATTCTAACTTCTCATGCAGAAGATCAATCCACCCATATTTAGAGTGATCATCTATGAAGGTAATGTAATATTTGTAGCCACCTATAGCAGGAGGAGTGATAGGACCACAAATATTAGTATGTAGAAGGTCTAAAATGTTCTCAGCCCTACTTACCCCTTTGTTCCTAGCTCTAGTGGGAAGTTTTTCCTTTATGCAATCAACACAAGTATCATAATCCATGAAGTCTAGATCATTCATTATACTTTGCTTAACCATTCTCTTTAATCTCTCTTTAGAGATATAACCCAAATGCCTATGCCATAACATGGAAAAGTTTTCATTAACTTTTTGCCATTTGTGTCTAGTCACAGCGTTAACAAGAGCACTGGAAATAGCAACTAAGCAAATATTCAAATTCAAAGATATATCCATTCTGTAAAGAAGCAAAACCAACAACAACAAAATTAAAATAAATGCTGGTCTTTCCGTTTCCTTGCCAAAAGGAATAACCACAATTGTCTAATACATAACTAGAAATCAAATTCCTTCTTGAAGAAGGCACATAAACAACATTGTTTAAATTTAAAACATATGCAGAAGGTAAATTCAAACTAACAGAGCCTATATATTCAACTATTTCTTTGCTCCCTTCAACTCCCAAGATGGCCTTCTCCTTTTCACTTGGGATCAGCCTGTTTCTGAGCCCCTGTAATGAATTTGTAACATGAACAGTTGCACTAGAATCCAACCACCAAAAATTAAAAAATGTCTCTAAACTATTGGATTCGAAACAAACTAGAGCTAGAGGGGTAAATGTAGAAGATATATCTTCCTTTTTCATGCTTATTTTTAAGTTTCAAACAATTAGATATTTTATATCTGGGCTTCTTACAATAGTGACAATCACCCTTAAAGATAGACTTATTCAGACCCTTCTTTTATTTGCCACCTTTCTTAAATCTAGGCTTTCCAGATTTCTTTGAATCTAGTTTCTTTCTTTTTTTGTCATTATCACCCACATTGCTATTTAAGCCATGAGATAGATAGTTTATGAATGGTGGATGAGAATTTTCTTTTCTGATGGACTCTTCCTCTTGTGTCACTATCGAAATCATCAAGCCTATTATCCACTCTACTTCTTGAGAATTGTATGTGGTCCTCAAAACATTATACTCAGGCAAAAGAGATTGTAGAACACGGTAAACCAAAAAACTCTCATAGGTCAACACTATAGGTTTTCAACTTGTTGTAGTAATTCACAAGTTTCATTATATGTTCTCTGACCCCAGACACCTTATCATAGGGAGTGTTATCTAGCAATGACAGGTAATAGGCTTTTTGACTTTTATCAAATTTCCTGAATTTTTTTTCACCTACGGCCTTTAGATATTCTGCCACCATATCCTTTTTTTTTTGATGCTTTGTCTAATGTTCTTTTCAATTGTGAACTTGATCACTGTCAAACAAATTCTATTGGACTTATGCCATTGCTTGTGATAGGTCTTATCAGCAGTACTGGATTCATCAATAAGGTCCGCTAGTTTGGGTTTTCTAAGAGTCAAATCCTTTTTTGATATAACAAGGTACAGATCCAAGGACTCTCTCCAATCATCAAAGTTAGTCCCATTAAGAGTTTTTACCACAATAGTTGCTGGGATATAGAAACTGAGAAAAAACAAAATTGGGAAATATTGATTATGCATGCACAACATAATCAAAAGCAAGATTTTCCAACAAAATTCAGTTCATGCAACTATAGAACAAAATGTTTATCATAATCCCGCCTAAGGGTCCCAAATTACGATAAACCAAGAAAACTCAATATATACTATAGAGATTTGACTCATTAGATTCCCCATATGAAAATGTACTTAACATCTCTGTATCGATAGGATGCAAGACATGTTAAGACATTAAAATATGCTGCCATCCTATCTAATCCAGACAACAAATTACATTGATGACGTCACACCAATGAGGTGTATACATCAATAATATAATAAATTTATAGTGTTATCAAAAATAATTATCACTCATAATTGTATTCATGATAGTGAGTAGTTAATTTCTAGGTGTAAATATCCTCACTACCAGTGTGAGAAGTGCACAAACCATACAACACAATTTTGATATAAATTTGTTAGAATATAAACACTATAAATAGTCACAAATTTGTTTGACGTACCAAATCACACATCCAGGGAGAGTGAACTTCATATATTATAGATAATAATATATATTTCATTCATAATTTTTGTTACACGAAAATTCCAAGGATATGATATAATTTTTTGCTGTAAAAACTTTAGAAAAATCCAAATAAATATTTCTAAGCTTCAAAAATTCTAGAAAAATATCCATTAGATCCAGTATGAAAAACAGAGGACCCTAGAAGAAATAGTGGGCTGAAAGCCCTAGTGTATAAGTTACACGTGCCTACCCCTGTGCATGGGCTTGGAGGCTGAAGGTTGTTCATCACCTTTAACCTCTAGTAGGGTCGTGCAGACCTAGTTCCAAACCCGGTGTTCGGCCATTTGGATCCTGCTTCAATTCTCCTTCGTTTCTTAACCAAAAAACATCATTTTGGTGTCATTGAAACCAGAATGCAAAGATCTGCCATAGCCCTCAAACAATTTCAAGAATTGTGGACAAAATCAAAGCTGGTTTTTTTTTTATTGAAGAAAACATTAGTTCTTACGGTAAAAGTTCAATTTCTCTCTCGATTCTCAATGAAAGAACACAATCTATATGTCTATGGACTTAGAACATCTCAATCTAGAAAAGCCCTAAATCAATTGCATGAAATAACCAATGAATCAAGGGATCCTAATTTCAAAAAATCTCAAATCAGAAAAACTATGAAGGATTGTTTATATATTGAAGGCAGTTAGGCTTGAATAATTGCTATAACCATCTATAACAGAATAACTGATTTTTAGTTATTACATCAATTAACACATCGATTATAATCTGTTATTACTAACTCATTAGTATGGTAATTGAAGTGCAATATTTTGCTTACAGCCTTAACATCAATTAGCACATTGAAGTAGCCATTTTTCAAAACCTTCGGTAAAAAATATTTTCTTCATGCATCGATGTTACATCAATTATGATATGATCTTTTCACAAGTTCTTCAACACATTGATGTGTACATAGATTCATTACATAGTGAAATTTCAAAAAAAAATTCTTTTTTTTATGCAAAATAGAGTACTAAATTTCATGAGTTCTTGATTTCAAAAAATTTAGGGGTTTTTTATTTAAAAAATTCTCATAAAATTACAATTAGTGTAGACAATGAACCAATTTGAGATATAATCATAAAATTACAATTAGTATAGATAATAAACCAATTTGAGATATAATATTATTAGCAACGCTCTGATACCATTTGCTAATAGTATTCATGAATGCATTGGGAGATGAATGCATATTTAATGAAGATCCATTACCATTTGCTAACAGTATTTATGAATGCATTGGGAGATGAATGAATGCATACCTGATGAAGATCCATTAGGGTCCATTGTGTAGAATGTCAAATATTGGGAAGAGAGATTCAACCTGCCTCACCCCTTGGTACACAAAATTCAAAGAGAGAGTTTCAGAGAATTAGGGAGAGAACTAACTGAGAGATAAAATCATCAATCTTTTTAGGGTTTAGAATTAATATATAATAAAACTCCCTCTCTCTCAAGTCAGTATTGTGATAGGAAATCAATTGACCACTAAGGGGCTGCAAGTTGGGACCTCTATCCAATGGGCTTGTGTGCAATCCAACCTATCATAGATTACGCACAATTAACCAGGGTCCAATCTGTTCTAGGCTTAGTACTGATTACTTAATTAAGTCTGTTAATATTCTAATAATTAATTAATACTAATCCATAATAATAATTAATTAAAATTAAAATTAATTCAACAGAATGATGCATTGAAACTGTAGATATTTTGTCTTTACTAGCTAGTATTAGAAAAAAAATCAATGTTTTAATAATCAAATTAGACAGTAAATAAAAAAAAATTATTATATTATAATTTAATTGGTTCAATTGATTAAATCAATTATCAAATCAAATGATGTCATAAATATAAATTTATTAAAAAAAGTAAATAATAGTTAACTTATATTATAAATATGAGTTTATATTTTATATAAAATTAAAAAATTAAGTAAAATAGTGAATTTTAATTAATTAAGTGTTAAATTTCCTCTTTTATTAGTTTTTTGTTACATATAAATTTATTAAACTAATACAGCTAAAAAAAAATCTGATCAATTTTCTAATGTTTGAAATTAATTCTAATCAAGAAGTACAATAGTTAGTAGTCTCAAACTATTTGATTCGATCTGATTTTCAAATCACTAAAGAAAAAAAATCCATGTATAGATATTGCACATTTCTTAGAAAAATAAAAGCAATTTATCATGGAAAAATGTAAAAATATAACATCAAGTTGCTCAAAAACTTGATTGTGTCATGAGGAAAGAAATATGAAAGATATTAATCTTTTTTGTAATTACTCCCAAACAAATAATTAGTGAGTAATGCTCTTTGCAAACACTGATCTCACCAATTCTCTCACTAGATTCTTTTTAAGCATATTCTTTTTCTTAAAATACATATTAGAATTGAAAAGTTTTCTTAAATTGAGGATTGAAACATTCAATTGGCACGCGCGCGTGTATATATATATCTATACACACTCTGGCATCTATTAACCCTTGCCTATGACCCTACTTATTGCAAGTTTTAGTATTATAATCTAATAATATAACTTTATTAGAATGTTTATGAATATATTTAATACACACATGCTAAACTATTCTAATCTTTAGCTTGGTCGTTTGTTATCTCTAGGTTCCATTGTAATCTTTATTCATTTGTTATCTTATATTCTCCAGCTTTTATAAATATAATTATATCATAAATTAATATTCTAAAATTTATAATTTCAACAAATTTTGAAATTGTTCCTTGTGATTTATTTATTTCTAATATGATACTTATAATTTCAATTCGTTTCTAATTGGTTCCCTTCTTATTGACGAAAGTCAAATCCATTAGTTTATTACTAATGTGGTCTAATGGTCATCATTGTGCTCATGTAGAGCCTTCATGTGCACTCCACATTGTTGCCTACGTGAAAGGAACTTTAGTTCCCTGCGTGCAATTCACATTACCCATAACTCCATCTTAATTACTTTGATTAGGGCTCATTTTTCCTCAAATCAAAGGAATTGTGTGCTCTCCACACTGCAAGAAGATAACTCAAACATGGTAAAGTCTAAAAAATAATCTTAAATAGTGTGGTCTTTCACATGTCCAAACTAGAAAAAGAATAATACTCCAATGAGCATGGTCTATAATAATCTATTTTACAATGTCATCCAAAAATAATTTTGCTAAAAATGGTTCTTGGAAATAATGACAATGTGTTTAACCATTACTGTACTTATGATTAATGGTAAAAGGTAATTATAAACGTGCACATATACATCAACTTATTATATCAAGAATTACTATAACTTACCTCTTCTGGGAGCAATGACAATTTAGTTATGTTGAAGTCATCATATAACATGTAAAATTGGTCTAGGTACTTCTGTTGCATTTTCATACTTACTTTGAGTAGCTTAGATTCAACATCTATGAGGATGTTTAAACTGATCAGATAAAAGGCAATATTCATAAGCTGAAACAGAGAGGAAGAAAGAAAAAGATGATAAAGGCAACACCTTCGTAATCAAAGAGTACTTGATTAATGATAATATTGTGTGTCAATCTCAAACTTTGTGAGTTTCTCTGTTTCACATAGAGAGAGGAACTTTAGAGTGCAAATACAAACAAAAAGTTAGGGAAGAATGAGCCCTAATGGAAGTGATGAAGATGGAGTAATGGTTCATGTGAGTTGCACATGAGGAAATAAAGTCCCTTCCATATAGGCAACAATGTGGAGTGCACACAGACACTCCACATAAGCACAACAGTGGTTACATCAGCAATAAATTAATAGACTTGATTTCTGTCAGTAAGGAGGGAGCTAACTAGAAACAAATTAAAATTATAAGTACCCAATTATAAGCAAATAAATCATAGGGAGTAATTTCAAAATTCATAAAACTATAATGAGCAACAAATTTATTTAATATTGATTTATTTTTGTTCTTACATAATCATTATCCACAAGTTCTAGTGGCACCTAATTTACAATAACATGTTTGTCTTATATCTAAGGTATCTAAGTTATCATCTTGTCACACATATGCATATATGTTATCATAGTACCATGTACAGACATTAAAAGTTAAGTAAGTTGCAATCAAGTACTTATGCACTTAAGCCTATATTTCATATAATCATGTTAATTGAACACAGAATAGAAAATTATGACATACTATAAGAGGCAAAGGTGAAGTTGAAATCACTAGTCAAGCCTAAAAATACCATTGATCACAGTAGAATAGGTCTAGTTGCAAGACTTGTAAAATGTTAAATGTGAATTCAACTGGCTTAGTAAGTAAAATTTACTCTACCAAGAGTTATACTTTTGAAAATAGTTAATATATAGATAGAATTTTGAAAATATTTTTTTTTAAAAAAAATATATGGTTTCACAGGTATAGAACTCATAACAATACAATAACAATTCCACAATATTCCATAATTAAACTATCAACTAAACATGTCTCACAAAATCATCATCAAAGATAATATAAATAAAAAATAACTAAATGTAATAGTTATGATGCAAATGGTATTATGTGCTATACATGCAGTGCAATTCACCCTTATATCTTCAATCTAGCTTTCTCTTTCATAAACCAATCCTTATTCTTCATTAGTATAATAACCTTCTCGCTAATCAATTCTAGAGCATAAAATTTGCATCTAAAATCCCCGTGCACATAATCTTGCCTGTAGGTCCTGATACGCAATTCAATTTGAGTAACCAAATGATATATTTAAAATTATTTAATTTGAACCTTATGTTATAAATGATTTATGCATAAAGGCCTAAGTACATATATCTTTAATAAAACCACAATCCTAATATGCTTAGGTTGATATTTGTATGAAACCAAAAAGCCTCTCATGAACTATCACACTTTCTATTAGAGATGTAAATGAGTTGAGTTATTCATGAGTAGTGCAAGATCAATTAGCAAAAAGCTTGATTCAAATTTGAATTCAAACGAACTAAGCTCAATTATTGTATGAGTCGCGCATGAGCTTCATATTACTTGGCTTGAAATGTTCGCAAGCCTAATAATCAAAATCTACTCTTTATTTTTTATTTATATATAAATAATATAAATATAATATGTACATAATATAAATAATATATAAAATTTATATTAATAGATTACTATATAATACACAAATAATACCAAAATAATATAATACATGAAAGTTGTATCGGGTAAAGGTTTTTAATCAATTAGTCTTTAGTTTTTAATTTTTTTAGTCTTTTCTCAAGAAAAAAAAATTGTTATGTGGTTGAAAATTGTTTCATGTCCTTTTTGTGCTCACATTCTCAATATCATGGTTTAATACAAACTTCAAGAGATAAAGACATCATCTATAATGTCTATGAGAGTGTTAGAAATTTCAAAGATAGTGAAGTGAAACTAAAAGCATTTGCGTAGATTGTACAACAACTACCAACAAGGAAGCTTACACTTGAGTCTAAGACATATCGGAACTCAACTTATGAGATGTTATCAAATGCTGTTCAATTTAAAGATGTTTTTCCAATGTGCAAGGAAAGAGATACACACTACCTTTATTACCCGAGTGAAGAAGATTGGGAAAAATGTAGAAAAGTTTGTTTCATTTTAGAGGTGTTCAACATAGCCACTCATGTATTTTCAAGGAGTGAGTATCCAACTTGATATTTATTTTTACATGAGGTTTACACTATCAAAGAAATGCTAGACAAAAAAAAAAATAAAGATAATGATGAGTTTATATGATCAATGGTAGCAAAAATGAAGCATAAATTCAATAAGTATTAGGGGAGTGTAATTTATTAATGTCTATTGTTGTTGTCCTAGATCCAAGGTACAAGATGGGGGTATTTGAATTTTGTTTTCTAACAATTATCCACCAATTAAAGCTCAATTGAATGTCTTAAAAGTTTAGGACACTTTGTATGAGTTGTATGTTGAATATGTTGCCTTGCACAATTTTGAAACTAGTGAACATAGTTCCTTAAGAGGCTCCGTTACTTCTAGTAGTGGAAGCATGGTATCAACTCATTCTTTTGGTTGGTCATGATTCAATCAATTTCTTTGAAAAGTTGAAACCATTCAACCATAAAAATCTAAACTTGACATTTATTTAAAAGAAAGTGTCTACTTGAATTTGATGCAATAAGTTGGTGGAAGGCTAATGACTTGAAGTATCATGTTGTATCTAAAATGGCCCATGATATCCTTGTCATACCAATCACTATAATTGCTTTAGAGTCCGTTTTTAGTGCTGGAACTAGAGTTATTGACAATTATCATGCCAAACTAGTAGCCAAAACAGTGCAAGTTCTTATTTGTGGGGGAGATTGCTGTGGACAATGATATAGAGAGAAGAAAAAGCCAATTGTAAGTATTTTAGTTGCTAGTTTAGAATTTAACTTCAAATACTTTATTTCTAACTTCAAATATTTTGCTAAGTTCTAATTTTTTTGTTTTTGTAAGTTCTATTTTGTTGGTGTAGATTGTTCTTATTATGTGATAATTTTTACTTTGCAAAAGTAGAAAAATTCAAAGGAAATTACAATTCCAATCCCTTAGGTTCTGATTGTATCTCTTTTTGGCTTTTTGAATGCATTTGTGCATGAAGAAACATGTTGTGATCTTTTTTTACTCTATTTGTGAACTTATGTGTAACTTTTCAAGGTGCCATATGCTGGAAATTTAGTTTCAGATGACTGGGAGAATTTGATTATTTGTATTTGGATTTTATTTGCTATCACTTTTAGTTGTTGATTTTCATTGGAGAATTGTTCTATTGTGTTAAGAATTGTCATTTTCAAGTTATCATATTTTACTTGAAGTGAGCAAGGTAAAAAGTCTGGAGTTTTCTGAGGATTTGGTTGATTGAACTTGAAAGTTTTTACCACTAATTCTATTGCATAGCTTCTTAGGATTTTAATAGGTAGATTGTTTGATTTGTTTAGTCATTTGCGAGTTTGTGACTTACTATGGCTTAAAAAGCTCATGTAATCTTGTTTAAGCTGTTAGTTATCTGCACTCAAGAATGAATGAGTTAGTAACAAAATGAAATAAGAAAATAGACAGAAACTGACCTCCAGCCATTGCTATATTTGCTCTGTTTTAGGTGCAAAAATGGTGATGTCAAAGCTCTAAAAATGCAAAAAAAAAAAACTTCTGAGCTCTTGGTTTCTTACTCAATAATGGTGTATCAAAAATGCTTGTTAAGAAACTAAGCCCAGAGACCTTTTTATAGATGAAATGCAATGACCACTCCCATCAAATTGCCATTGCATTAAGCTGGATATTTGGAGCTTGATTTTTGGAGCATCCTAACATTTTGATGGTTGTTGAAAATCTGGAGGAGGTTGTTGCTAGATTTTTTGCAACAGCAGCAACATCTTACATTCTCCCACTTGGTCTGAATAATTTTCAGGGAAAACTAAATATATAAATCATAGTGGTAGGTCCTCTATATATAAGTGTTACCTTCTATGCGTTACGATGCACTTGTTTCCTATAACTTAATGAATAAGCCTTATGCTTATTCTAGATCCTCTTAATGTTAATTTCTCTAAGTATGAATGTGCACACCAAATGAGAAAACAACCCAAATCAAACAAAGGCTATATCAAACACTCAATATGGGTCCAAGTCCCATTTTCACTACATGATCCTTAAACACTATAGGTGACATGCCTTTTGTTAAGGGATTAGCAATCACCAACTCAGTGCTAATATGTTCAATGGAAACTTTATTTTCCTTGACACGTTCCTGAATGGGTAAGTACTTAATGTTGGTGTGTTTGCTTTGACTTTCACTTTTATTATTCTTAGCCAGAAAAATAGTAGCTGAGTTGTCATAATATATTCTCAATGGCCTAGAGATAGAATTCACAATTCTAAGCCCAGATATAAAACCCTTCTACCATACACCATGTGATGTTGCCTCAAAACAAGATAAGAACTCAGCCTCTATGATAAAAGTAGCAGTCAAGGTTTGCTTTGCACTCCTCTAGGACATGGTTTCACCAGTAAACATAAAAATATAACTTGATGTTAATTTTTGTGAATTAATGCAATCGACGAAATCTGAATCTGAGTAACCCACTACCTCAAGGTTCTCATTTCATTTATACATCAACATATAATCTTTGGTACCCTTAAGGTACCTCATCACTTTTTTTGCAACTTGATAGTCTGTTGTCACGGTCAAATCAAATTAGAAATTTATAAACTAAAACTACCTAAACTAACTTGTAGCATAGGCAATCCAGGTCGAGTCCAAGGATTATTTTAGGATGATGTTATCAACCAAATTAGGAGATGTAAATGGGGGGTTGGCAAAAACTAATCCTGAGCTACACTAATAGAAACTGAAACAAAAATAACAAAGCAACCAGCCAAGAGACTCAACTTAAGATTAATGCATCTTAGATTACTAAATATTCATTTAGTTGTTAATCATTTCTATGCTTAAAATCACAAACAAGAATCTTTGAAAATGATTAATGAGTCTAATCAGAACTCAGCCACAAACAATCCATGAAACCTTAATGTATTGCTTGGTTTTTCTATCCTCTTCTACAAGTGATTATCAAGATCTCAATAACCATATTAACATCCAAATTAAATGGATCTATTCAACTTAGATATCACAATATAAACAAAGAGGAAAGGATGAGAAATAACACACAAATGAATGGAAAAATAATACCAGAATCTC
>JANHAO010025037.1:0-11450 GCA_026873985.1 Saraca asoca
CCAATTTAAAAACAAACGGATTTTTAATTACATTTAATAAAGTGTACAGATTATCATTTAATATATAATCTAAAGTTCGTTTAAATCATAAGGATGTAATTTAATAAGCACTGTTTGTGAATAAAAGGACCTAGCACACCCTTTATCCTGACAGCCGAAAAGGAAGAATCTCCACAAGCAGCATTGAAAGAAAATTAAGGATTATCTTCTGAAGAGACTGAATTCGAATCTTCTTCAACTAGGCCTCCATTTGTGCATATTCATTGGGTGTAAAAACAAAATTAGATTGCAAGAATAAAACCTAAAGCAAATAGAGGCATTGACATTTCCCAACACAGCAACAAAAGGAAAAAGATTCGTTGTAGTTAAGGTGAAATTAATGTATCCACTGGCTAAATATCTCCCAAATTCACCACACTATAATTAGGCAAAAACGGAAAAAGTAAAATAGATTCACTACCTCAAAATGCTGATCCACATAACAATTATAATCTTCATTGAATTCTGTAGAACTGAAAAGAATGCCATACACCTTGAACTACAACTCAGAGGAAGACATATTTTCCTTTCGTGGTAAACATTATCAAAAGACTAGATTGATGATTTGATTAGAATCTGAAATGCCCATTCCTCGTCAGTTTCTTTTCCTAAGATCAAATCTGAATCCATCTTATAAAAAATTACATCAAGTCGTTATCATTAGAAAAAAAACAAAAGATTAAGAGAAGCCAAAAAAAAAAAAAAAAACTATGAAGAAAGTGGCCTGGGTGGAGGTAGTAGCTGATGAAGATTCCGATGAACCTGGTTCTGGTGTCCAGCAGCACCCTGAGCTATAAAAGGGTGGCTTAACAATTGTGTTGCCGACCATCGTTGCGACGGTTCTCTCTGCAAACACCTAGATATGAAATCCCGAAACTCCATCGAAGCCGTGGCCGGTGCCTCTGGCGGCTGCGACATACAAATTGCACACATCAAGCTTGCCCAATCTCCTTGCCTACCGACTGCAAATGGAAATCGACCAACATAAAATTCCAATATGCTAACCCCAAGACTCCATATATCCCCAGCATAAGCATTATATTGTCCATCATTGATATCTGTGTTGATTCTCTCTGGGCTCATATAAGCAATCGTACCCACCGATGAATTGCACGGATCCATTGTTTGTGCCAGAATCCGACCCACCCCAAAATCCGCAATCTTCACCTGCTTCCTCGAGTTGATCAACAAATTCGAAGGCTTTATGTCACGGTGAACTATGTGGCGGCGGTGGAGATAAGCCAATCCACGAAGAATCTGACGAGCTAGATCTGCGAGATGTTGTTCATGAGGGATGTGTTTTCCTTCCAAGGACCCACCATCCATGAACTCGAGAAGCACTTGGATTTCTCCGTTGTCATCGTACATGTCATGGCACTTGACGACGTTCTGGTCATCCACGTCACGAAGGATCTGGATCTCACGGTGGATCTGACGGCGGACGGAGTCTTCATGATGGCCGTAGATAACCTTAAGCGCGTAATCCCGACCGGTGGATCGGTGGAGGACCTTGTAGACTGTGCCACCGGTACCGCTACCGATTCGATTGAGCCGTTCGAGCTCAGAGAAATCTATCACGTGGTGGGTCGAGCCGGAGTGGTGAATCGTTGACGGTGCCGAGTTCGCTGGGGGCAGAGGAAGAGGAACCGCTAATGAAGTTTTGTCACGTTGTGGCAACGGTAAAGTCAAGTCTCGCCGGCGACGAGGACGGTCACGGTTGTTCACAGCAGTGGCCGGCGGCGGCTGAATCGGTTTCATGATTGAAAAAAATCGATTTTGATTGCTGCCCAGTCGGTGATATCAAATGGGTTTCTCCATGAGAAGTGCCAACATGATTTGGTGCTTGATTTCATGCAAACAACCATGGAAGAGCAGAGGGAAATGAAGGAACGGGGATGAAAATGGGAAGGAAAATCGAAGGAAATGAAAGAAAACTGAATTGCAAGAATAAATTATAGAATTGAGAAAGAAGAGAGAAATTGGGACCGCAATGGGATGGAAATTAGAGATTGAGAGAGAAGTTACTATCACAAGAGGGAATCGAGATTCAAAAGGAGTAAGGGATCACGCGCATCATGAGAGCGTGAGAACGTGGACCAATGAGATTTTAGCAACGTTGAAGGAAGAGGGTTTAAAATGTGAATATGGTAAATGCGGATGTAGAGTAGTGTTTCATAACATCTGTATCTCGTGGAACTTTTTATAAAGCGCAGGTGGGTCCCACACCATTTTGCGTGGGAAAGTTTGTTTCGGCTGCTTTAAGGTGCATTGAAGATGTTTTTTTAATTTTGATGAGATCATCTAGGAGTGACATGTCATACGTTATAGTGTTTGTTTGGAATCAAATCCAACTGTACAATGTACGGACAATGGGCCCTCTTTTGGCATTGTAAGAGCCTGGCCCAATTTATCTAGGTCCAATCTGCATTCAACTAATAATTATAATATTTCAATAACTATGCGTTTAGTTTGTCTACCTCTTTTTGGTTAATATATAGGACTTTGGTAGAGATTAAAATAGAAGTAATTCAATTTCAACCATATTTTCTTAACTACTACTTTCTATTTGTTTCTCAATCAAAATGGAAATAAACAAAGTGTTATTGTGCCATAATTTTGGAATTTATTTCATCCCATTTAACAAAGACATTTTCGCAAAGGAGATGTTAATTTTTGTTGGGAATAAAATTCTATTTTCTTTATAATAATACCACCCTGACAATAGGAAAGTTCCTTTTTTTTTTTCATCTTTTTTACTAGCCATTGCATTAACGATTTAAGAAAATGGAACTAAATTTTTAAAAAGCCTCCGCATTTGCAATGAAACTAGCATACAGTGAACATGGATATTAGGAAGTCTAACAGGCACAAATCCTTTAAATATAAGGTGATTTATTTATTTGGAACCAATTTTTCTACCATTGATTTCATTTTATTTATAAATAAATTCTATTATTTATAAATTATATCAAAAATAATAATTTTAATTTATTTATAAATAATTTTTTTATAAATATATCAAATTCGATTAAATTTTTTTTATAATATTATGATAAATAAAATATTAAAATAAGAATAAAGCATACGATATAATATGTATTTTCGATAAGATGAAATAAATTTTAATGAAATTTTTGATAAATTTAATAAATTTCACAATAACATAGATAAAATTAAAATAAAAATTATAAATGAAATGAAATTTTTTTAACTTAAATTTAAACATCATTTAAAAATAAAGTAAAATTTTGTTTTTAGTCATCTCAACAATTTGGTAAGCAAGAGTTGACGGATGTTTTCCAACTTCACATCGTTCAGGGTTGCCAAATCTAATTTAGGGCTTAATTAAGAATTAGTAAATATTAATAATTAATTATACATAATAATTTCCTGTAATTAATAATGCCTTGTTGGTAATAATTTCCTGTAATTCATAATATATTGCATTCAAGTAATAAATGGTAATCTAACAAGTTTTAGTTAGTAAATATTAGCTATTAATTGTTGATAATAATTCCGGTAAATAATGGTTATAGCCCAATAAATAATAACGGCTGAAGCAATACTTTCCAAATAAAGTCCATCATTGTTGGTGGACTAAAGCAACTTACGCATCTTATATGGGAAACTGAATATCTAATGTACTAATCTTCATAATCTCAGATCCAAGAGTTCAACTCATTCATGCATCTAACTTCACTTGGTGAATACTATAATTACTTGTGGGTTTGAAAAATAAAAGAAAAAAGTGCTCCCCTCTTGAGCTGTATTTTGTATGGTGCAATTTTTATTAAAAGGTAAAATTCATTTTAACCATGCACCAAACTCACAAAATATGAAAATGTATAAATAGTTATAATTTAATCTTCTTTTTATTATTTTTTTCCACTCATTTCTTATTATATGATTAATTAATATTACATAATGTAGAAAAAATAAATCAAAATGCGCCTTTTTCCTTCAAATCCATCATTTATAGATTGTAAAACTTTATTTGAATATGAAAGCTTCAATCTTAAAAATTAAAAATATGTTAATTTCTTAAAAAATGAATATCTATTTTATGATATTAATATGTTATTTTATTAAATTTAATGGATAAAATGTTAACATAAAAAAATCAAATATTCTGTTTAGGAAATTAAGGTTGGTTATCTATACAATTTTTTATAATTCAGAAAGTTATGTATGGATGGCAAATAATGGGGAAGAAAATTACTCTCAGTTTTATTATTTGGATTTTTTAAAATGGTACACATTATCTGGAACTTGGAAATCGGAAAACGTGGTTGCAGATATCGGTTGTACTTTACTCGTGGCATCTGCTTCCTCCTCCCCTAGGGTTCCACCCCACTGAGCTCAGCTTTGATTTACACATGGCTGGTACCGGAATACACCCGTACCACCAGCAATGGCCTCCGGCAGCTGCAGCTCCTCCTCCACCGCCAGCAGCCGCCGGGCCACCTGCTCCTCACCCACCTCCCATTGCCCCAACCGATGAGGTACCTTTTGCTTACTCAGTCTTTTTTTTCTATTGAGGAACCTCGAAAAATCATAAAAAGTTGTGCTTTCTGATCTATCAGTACTAAGCTTTTACCTAGCTACGCTTTCTATCTTAGTACTATTTCTTTGTTGGATGATTAAATCTATAATCCATTCTCCATGAGAACTGAAGCATTATAAGTATTTTCCTTCTTTTCGATCATCCGAAATTATTAAAAAGAGAGGTTCTAAAGAGTTTTTTTTTTAGACGTTTGTATATGAAATTGTTTATGTATTCTCTCCTGGCAATAATTTTGATCTTCAAGTGATAAATTGTTTCTATGGCTAGGTTCGAACCATATTTATAACGGGCCTTCCTGAAGATGTGAAAGAGAGAGAATTGCAGAATCTACTGAGATGGTTGCCTGGATATGAAGCTTCTCAAGTAAATTTTAAAGGTGAAAAGCCTATGGGTTTTGTTCTCTTCACCACAGCACAGCAAGCGATAGCTGCAAAAGATACTCTACAGGTTACCCATTTAATGCAAATGATCTTATACATGTAGTTGATGTCAACGGTGTCTGACTTTCTGCTCTTGGTTCTTGCCTTGAAGTGTGACTTCTTTTTCTTATTTTCAGGACATGGTCTTTGATACTGAGACAAAATCAGTGCTGCACACTGAGATGGCCAAGAAAAATCTGTTTGTCAAAAGAGGTGGTTTTTCATTGGTTCTTTTTTAATGTTTAAATAAAATGGGATCATATGTTTTTGTTTACCTACTTTCAAAACATCAGAGGAAAAAGGATAACAGAATGAGGGTGTCTTTGAGTGTTTCACCAGTAAATTATTCCATATATAAGAAGAAATTTGGAGGGTAATTCTGGCTGATTTAAGAGCTAAAACGACTGTCATAAGATAAGAAGGGGGATGGGTGTATCTCCTTTTGTAATCTTTGGATAAAATAAAAATCTAAGGGCCTATTTGGAAGTGTTTTCAGGTGTTTTTGTTTTATTGTTTTTTAAAAACTGTTTTTTTAGAACAAAAAAATAAAAAACTTGTTTGGATGTAAATTTTGAAAACAAGTGATTTCTTTATTTTTGAAGATAAAAAAAATACATTTAATATTATTTACAACTTTGTCATTAATGAAAACAGGTATTCTTATTTTTGAAAAAAATCTGAAAACAGTTCGATATAAAAACAAGGGAAAATACCATTTTGGTATTTCCTGAAAACTGTTTTTTCAGTTATATTTTTAAAAAACAGTTTTTGAAAACAAGTTGCCGAACAGATTTTTTTGTTTTTATACAACAAAAAAATAGCTTCCCAAACAGCCCCTAATTTTGCCTTTTTCTCTACATAGCAAAAAATATTGCAGTTTTCCTGCTTCCTATTTGAACCAAGATAATGAGTTGTTCACCTTGTGACATTGAAAACAAGAGGCCAAAAGTAAGTCCTGCTTGTCCAGATGCCTGCAGCTGTGTCAAACTAGTAACTAGTTAAGTTTAGAATAGATGGACCTTCTTATGTGTGTGTTTTAAATAATGTACCCCTGTTAATTTGACTGTAGGAATAGTAGCAGATTCAGGTGCATTTGATCAAAGTAAACGTTTACGCACTGCTGGTGATTATACGCATGCGGGGTATACGAGTCCATCTCCTTTTTATCCTCCCCCAGCACCTGTTTGGGGACCACATGGGTAAATACTGCTGTCCTTCTTACTCAGAAATTTTCCTACAAAAAGAGGAAAAAGTACTGTGCATGTGTTTTATTCTTGTTCTTAGTTTTTAACAGCATGTCTGTTCTACGCAGTACAGTTATATGGCTCCACCTCCTCCGTATGACCCTTATGGAGCCTATCCAGTTGCTCCAGTACCAATGCCTACCCCTGCTCCTGTACCGGCACCTAGCAGTTATGTCCCTGTTCAGGTGATAGTTGCATGATATTGATTTTTATTCAAGTGATCTCAACATCTATGACATTTTTTATTCTTCCATGAATTGTAGTGTGTAGCTCACTCCATACAAGGAAAGAGTAGTTTTTAATTCATTTTATGAACTTCGCCTTTGTAATTGTTGGTCTAATTTCATTTTTGTTGACAAGGAAAGCCAGATCCCCACTCAGTTATTTGATTTTACCTTTTACATTTTGAAGTTGAAGTAAATTATGGTTGATCTTAGGGAAGTCATTGATATTCTTGTGCCAGGGTATCTGAAAGTGAAGCACGGGTACTTCCTGTGATTTGTTGGATGGATTGTTTAATTCAATTTGCTTTGTACAATGAACAAGAATTATTTTTAGAGATTATTGGCTTTGTTTTATCTTTGATTCCAACTGGAGAATTAGAGAGAAAATAGGAAAATAGAAAATAGAATGTTTTGAATTGCTCTCAGCAGAATGCTCTATATAGCCAAATAATATTTACAATGTGTAAACAATGCGACAATTGCAGCTGTTCTAATAAGGAGTAATTCCTAGCTTATATCTCATGCACTAATTGCTTTGTTCATCAGTTCTTATTGTGTGTACAATAATTAACTTTAGGTTTTGCCGGCTCTAATCACAATCCTTGGAATTTTTTTTTTTTACTTACATTTCTTGTTTCTATTTTTTTATTAAGGATTAATCTTCAATAAAAGAACTTCTTTTAGATAAGGGAAAAATACAGAGATGGAGGATAAGGAATCCTCTTCCAAAGAAAACCAAACAAGAAAACAGGGGAAAACAAGTAAACAACATCAACAGAATAAATTTTATAATGAATGATCTTTATTACCTATAAAATTCGTTAATAACTATACATAGACTTTTGCGATTTGTTCTTATTTATTCTTTTCATACAGAACACAAAAGACAACCCTCCATGCAACACCCTCTTCATTGGGAATTTGGGGGAGAACATAAATGAGGAAGAACTGAGGGGCCTTTTTAGTGCGTAAGTATATCAAATGCCTGGTCTTCTGATAGCTGTTCAGTTATATATACAATATTTTATATGCTTGTCAAGCAGTTGACTAATCTTTTCAACTTGACATTGTGACGCAGACAACCTGGCTTCAAGCAAATGAAGATTTTGAGGCAGGAGAGGCATACAGTTTGCTTCATCGAGTTTGAAGTCAGTAACCTTCAATAATATCAGTTGCTTCCATCGATAATCCATTAGTTAGCCATTCTCTGATGATTATGTTCATACTTATCTTATATTGTCATTAGTGTGTACCTTTGTTTAATTTTCATGTCACCTAAAAGGATGCCTCACAAGTCTATGATATAGGGTATAAGCAGTTCTGTTATGATTAGGTCAATGTTTTTTTCATGATATTGCTGCCGTCAGTTTCAAATTTCGATGATTGCTAGATTCAAATTGCATATCTCCAAAAAAGGATGATTGATAATACTATTTCATTTCAGGATGTAAATAGTGCTACCAATGTGCATCATAATCTGCAGGGTGCTGTTATCCCAAGTTCTGGCTCTGTTGGCATGCGGATACAATATCCTTTTTCATGTTGTCTTGGCAGTGGTTCTTTTGTTTGTTGAGAATTTAATTTCTTGTATGACAGTTCACTAACATTGTTTGGGGCTGTGAGAGTTTGGATTGAACATGTGGATCTTATTGCTAAAATGTCTGCACTTGTGGAAATATATAATGCTTTTGGGATGTTTTAATCAATGAGTTTCAAGTTCCTATATCCAACTAATTGTGAATGTATATGTTTAGAGTGAAGGCTACATGAATTGTCTTATGATACCTGCTACTGTCTCTTATAATTCAATGCTCGTCCAAAAAATTGGCATTTTCCATTGATTTTAAATATACGTTTGTTGTTATTTCCATGCCTCTTCTTTATAGTAAGGAGTGTGTATGTATATATTTATATTGCTTTTCTTTGACTTCTTAGTAGATATTCAAAGAATCCATTTGGGAAAAGAAAGGATGCCAGCTACCCTGGTGCTGCTGCGAATGCCAATGGAGCTCCACCAGTGGCTATGACTTACCAGTAGCTTGAAGGGGATGTCCTCGGTTTTTTATGCTCTACTTAATAGGATGCATCATGCAGCTATTGCATGCATCCATTGACTATCAAGTCATCGCCATTCACATCCCTGCTCATGTGAATGAATGCACATAGTGGCATCACAAACATACATTTGACCATGTTATACTAACTTGCTGGACATGCATTTCTCGGCATTATATGTTGGTGCCTGGATTAGTTTCGTAGGGTTCTGATGATCATTTGTAGAAGTGTGCATGGGTCTGAATTTTTTACATGTGTGCTTTATATCATATATTTTTGTACTTTGGCATTAGGAGTGCTTATTCAAACAAGCATTTTGATGAGTTATGTATGACTTTAGGTTCACTTGTTTCTCGAAATGAGACATGACATCTTATTATGAAGCTTAATTTCATCTCATGGCACGCCTTGGCTAGATCTGGAGAAATAAGGAAATCATACCAATAATCATGCTTCCATTATTGCTACCATACCATCATTAGACCACATTTTTATCCTTTTTGTTTTCCCTACTGGACCCGTAATGACTCCCATTTAATCAAGGATCGGTAGTGTGATGTTTTGATATTCAAGCTATTCTAAGCTATTTAAAGGTTGTTGGGAGTTATGCATTGTTTGATTTATACAGGGATCTGAGTTCAATACGATGAAGCTTCTTTTCATTTGGAGTACTGCTGCTGCTATATTGTTTCAGGTAATTTTGGTTTACTAGGCAAGACTACCATCAAAATACAAGGTTAAATTGGCAGCTCTTTAGAATGGAACTTCTGTTGAATTTCAAGTATGAGGCCTTGGGAATTATTGGGAAATACTCTTGAAACATATTTTTTTCATCAATATTTTATTCTCTGCAAGTTTGCGAGATAAGATCTTCTAGTTGTCAACAACAATTTGTAGCAGAAATGACAAGTACGTTGAGAATAGATTAAACGAGGTATTGGAGTAAAGTTGTTGGGATCCGGATATAAATTTGACATTTTAGATGTTACATTTTGTTTGTATGGAAGATTATATTCTGTTTAAATTTATCTTTTCATTCCGATTCCCGTCTTCTAATGCATGCAATCATGCAATCGGTGGTTTTGCTTTTACTCATTGAAGGTGCCATGCAACGATCCTAAGATATCAATATGGCTGGCTATGTTTTACCCTTTTGTGGACAAGATGTTAAGCGTGTTTTGGTGTGCTGACGGAAATCGACATGGGATTGCTCTAGGTGTGAATCATAGGTTGAAATCCAACTATGGAGCATATTTTTGATTAATTTTTAAACTTAGTTGAAATTTTTATTTAAAATGGAGATTGAGGTGAACCAAAGACCAGTTCTAGCTTTGATAGTGGTTTTCTGATGCCCGAGGAGTGCCAGATTGCATCCTGAAGACTCCGCCGCATTGCGATACTTCAAGACAACCATAATAACATCCTGACTTTGGAGGTTCCCTTTTTTTTTTTCATTTCGTTCATGTCAAGTATACAAGTTTTTCAACAGTGGGGAAACATCTATAAAACGTTGTCTTTGTTCACTAAACTAGTTTAATTTCATTTCTGAAAAAATCTCACTTACCAAAATAAACATCATACTGTCTTCAAAGGTTTTTTTCTTCTTTATAAACTCTTAAAATAATTGACTTAGTAAAAAGGCTTGTCAATGGACGTTCTCGGTTGCTTCATGACGCTGCGAGGAAGTAGCGGTAAGCGCGTGACCATCTTTTGCTGACTTTCTTTCCCATTTCACTCATCGGAGATTCGACAAACAAACATTGCTTCCTCTCATTTTACTTCACGTTTGATAGGGTGCAAAGGCAATCGCTCGTACTTGTTAGCAGCAACAAAGTAAGTGTTTTCTGTTTCTGTTTCACTAGCGTGTTATTGCTTGCATCAATGAAGCATGTGCTGTTGATTATCTGCTTCTCTGCCTCCTTCTTCTTGTATGGCGCTGCTTCTTTGAGCTCTGATGGATTGACTCTACTGTCACTCATGAGACACTGGACCTTTGTGCCTCCTTCCATAAACTCTAGTTGGGTTGCCTCTGACTCTGATTCTACTCCCTGCTCATGGATTGGAGTCCAATGCGACCATGCCCACAACGTTGTCTCCCTTAACCTCACTGCTTGTGGAATTTCTGGTCAACTAGGACCAGAAATTGGAGAGCTGAATCACTTGCAGACCGTTGTGTTGTCGGCCAGCGGTTTCTCTGGTAAAATTCCATCAGAGCTAAGCGACTGTAGTCTGCTTGAGTATTTGGACTTGTCTCAAAACAGCTTTAGCCAACAAATACCGTATAGTTTGAAGGAGCTGCAAAATTTACGGTATATCAACTTTGCTTCTAATCAACTGACCGGTGAAATTCCTGAGTCCTTGTTTCAAATTCCTGGCCTAAAAGAATTATACTTGTACAATAATAGCCTGAGTGGTCGCATCCCCACCAATATTGGGAACATGACTGAACTTTTGAGCTTGTTTCTATATGGTAATCAGTTGAACGGAATCATACCCTCGTCCATTGGCAGCTGCAAATCTTTGAAGAAGTTACATCTATATTCCAATCAATTGGAGGGAGAAATTCCTAATGAATTGGGAATGCTGAGTGAATTAGAGGATCTTGAATTGTCTTTCAACCATTTAACAGGTGAGATTCCAGTTAGCATTTGGAAGATTCAAACTCTCAAGCATATTCTTGTTCATAATAATAGCCTTTCTGGGGAACTACCATTTGAGATGACAGAACTCGAGCATCTAAGAAATATCTCGTTGTTTGACAACCAATTCTTTGGAGTCATACCTCAAAGCTTGGGAATTAAAAGCACTTTAGAGAAGTTGGATTTGATGAATAATAAATTTGTTGGTACCATGCCACCTAATCTTTGTTTTGGAAAGCGGTTACAGGAGTTGAATTTGGGTCTTA
>JANHAO010025038.1:0-11457 GCA_026873985.1 Saraca asoca
CCCAGTTCACAACAATACTCGACTAAGGACATTTTAAGAATAACAAATTATTCTAGGGACAATTATCATATTTATTTATATTACGCATATATAATAAAAAATATAATAATTGAATTACCATTAAAATATAATACAATGTATGCAAAAACAATCATCTCATGATTGGCTTCTAGGGCATACACTAACAGGTTTCTGCTCAAATTCTCCCTCAATTCTTAACGAAATCTAGTGATTATTGTCCCATTGGATTCACAATCCTCAAATCTACTAAAGCCCTCAAGAAATTTCACAATTGAGAGAAAAACATGGAAAAAAAATTTGAAGTTAAAATCTAAGGCTATTTGGGTACCGAAATCCATTTGGGAAATTGAAAAGTCTTCTAGCAATTTCACACTGGATTCTCAAAAAAAAAAAATATCTAGATTTCTCAGATCAAAATCTAAGAATAACCTAACCCAATTTCACTAAAATTGACCAGGTACAATTATTTTGTTTAAGGTTTTTTCTTTAATGGAGTTTTGACTTGGAAATGATAATTTCCAATTCACAGCCATATTAAGATTAGATATGGCTCTGATACCAATTGTAAGAAGATATTTATAAGAAAATAATTTAATCTAATTCCTATATATGGCATGTAAGAATAATACAGAATTTTAAAATTAAAGGCTAAAAGTTCTCAGAATTACCTAAAAACGATGTAGATGAAGAAGTCATATCAGATCTGTGCCTTGCAGAAAAGGAAGGGAGAGAAACTATCCCTATTCTACCTCAGAACACTTTGTATCAGTTTTGGATGGGAAAACTAAACTCTGATAGTAGAAAAGAATAGGGGCCTCCCCTGTGAATATAAACTAAAGGGTCAAGCCTACCCATCATAACAAGCCCAATCACAGGACCCAATATCCACATAAGCCTAGCTTAATGATCACAACCAATTAGACTTTATACCAAGATCCTTAACTAATATGACATTTAATTAATCTAAGACCTTGTTGTATTAAGTCAGTCCAAATTAAAAATTCTAACATAAGTCAGTTACAGTAAAAAGTTGCATTTCAGAATTCTTTTAGAGATATTGCGTCGGAACCTATACCACATCCATTGCATAATTTGTCAATGTTACGCATTATGTGATAATTTTCCTTTTTTTTTTTTAAGAAAAGTCAAGGCATTCCAAGTCCACATTGTGGAAAAATGAGCGTCGCTTTTGAAAAACACTGGATAATATCTTTGACAACTAACACTAAATCATTGTGAAAAGTAACACAATGCATAAATATTAGTAATATAATTTATATTTTAATTGAACTGAAATGAAAGCAAATTTATTCTAAATTAACCAGCCGACTTGGGAAATGAGAATATCGATAGGAAAACGGCTGGCCAATTTCAACCAATCTAAGAGAGAAAGCTTAGTCGTCTCTTCTTCTCCTTTTACTGTCTAAAACGCTAGTCCATCATCACAACTCCGATAAGATATTAGCAGTTTTAAAGATCCACAATTAACATGCTTTTTTATTAAGCCCATAATATCTATACTAAAGTTATTTTAGATAAATTTCTCATCATAATTCTATGAAGACGTTAACAATTTTAAAGATCTTTCACCTCTTCTTAATCACAATTAACATACTTTTTCATTGATTTCATAACCTCTGTAATAAAATATGACTTGATATCGCTGATACTATTAGACCAACCACGAGAGAAGGCTTAATCTTAAATTGTGAACTAGAAATTTTTTGAATGAAATGAATTATGAAAATGTGATTGTTTCAACTATTGATCAACTTGATTATTTATCAATTTTATTACAAACTTGGACGTTAGCTTTCTAAGTTTCTCTCGATCTGTAAATAGTATTAGCTGTCTACTTTGAAATATTGTTTAATGATGAAATGTAAACTTGGGTATTTGAGCTGGTAGGTTGATTTGGTTTAGACTGTATAGAATTTAAATCGTTGGTGAACAATGCTTCTGATTAATACGTTATGTAGGGTTTGCTGTTGTTCGTACTTCCATAAACTCAGAAGGATAATACCAAGTAAGGTTCTAGTGTTATGTTTGCTATCCTTAGTCCCAAATTTTCTAACTTGAGCAAAAAATCATTGATGACAACAAACCAATTTGGTTAAGTTTTAATTGATTATTTTTAGTGGTTCAAACTGAAGATGGTCATCAACTTCAAGTTAAAAGATTTAGTTTAGGCCTTTTTCTTGTTGCATTATGTAAAGGATTAGGATTGTAGGAATTAGCTCAAACTTGAAAATAGTTTTTGGAAGTTTTGCCTTTGGTTTTCTAAATAAATCTTTTGGAAAAATTATACCAAAAACATTCCAACTTAGTACTAAATGTTTTGTCATATTTTTTTGGCTAGAAATTGAGTTTTTGGAGTGTTTTGGAAGGTATAGAATTGTTAAAGATGTTGAAAGTCCTGAAAAAAATTGAAACTTTCCTTCTCCAGAGCTCACGATTCAAATCAAGCTTATTTACATTATTTTCGTGATCATGTCACAAGAATAGGGCAAGCTTTCTTACCTTGCGATTAGAATCAAGTTTTGAATTGTTTTTGTGCGATTCGAATTAATCACTATTTTTTATTCTGGTCACAAGTCAAATTGCATTCAATTCTAGTCTTTCCAAAGGTTTGCAACTTCGAGGTAGTAGAATCAAAATTTGAACTATATTTTCTTGAGTCGAATTGAAGCCTTCACATCTGAACCCCACAATTCCGATTGTGAGTCTACTCAATTTTCAAAAAATGTAAACCCGCGATCATGATCACAGGAGCAAAATTGCACATAATGACTAGTTTTTTAAAGTGTGATTTCATTTGTTATAAATACTCATTTTATACATTTTCACAATGCAAAATACATCTACTCAAAGGAAAACTCTTTCATATACATATTTTCTTCAAATCTCTTCATCCTTTCAATGATTTGAGCTAAATTTGAGTGATCCTAATCCTATTGTTCTTCATCTCTATATTTTTTTGAATTGCTGTGTTCTTGCCAAATTTCCTTGTAATCAAATCTTAAATTCTGGGTTTCCTAATGGTAGCCTAACCTAGAATAGTAGAGTGGTTAAGCTCTCTATTTTTTTTCTTTGAGTGATAATCTCAAAGGGGTTTACAATTGTGGTTGAGCAATTGGTGTATCGAGGCTTCTTCAAGTGGTTGTACAAACTTGGATGTTTGATTAGTGGATTCAAGATTGGAAGTGGATTTATGCCTTGAAATCATTTTTCAAGGGGGAATTGCTATAAATGAGCCTTTGAATCTCTCTTCCTTTACTCTTTTACTTTTAGAACTTTACTTAGCTTTGATGTATAATTATTTACAATCATGTTGAACTATTGATATTGTGGTTGCTGTTATTTTATATCTTATAAATGTGGACAATCATTTCTAGTTTTCAAGAGAACTCTCAATTTTTACTAAGTCTTTCAAGGGGATTAAACAAAACAATTTTTGAAATTGAAAAAACTTAAAACCAATTCACCCCTGCTCTTGGTGGAATCCATAGTTACAATTGGCATCAAAGCTTGGCTCTTGATATTGGGTGTAACTACTTCAAGAGGATCCTAGGCATTCCAATGATTTTAGCATTTTGCCCAAGTGTCCTCCATTGAACAAACCCCCTGGGTTCAATGGTCAACACTACATTTATTGGAACACAAAAAATAAGAGATTCCATTGAAGCTATTGATATAGATATGTGAGAAATTGTGAAAGTTGGATACAATCTTCCAACTAAGATTTAAAACAATATAACCATTTTGAAATAAAGAAGCGGATGGGATGTGAAAATGAGAAAAAGAGACATCTTCTAGCTTCTAAGGTCAACTGGATTGTATTCCCTTTGGCCAAGTGGGTATGAGAGAATATTGAACTATCCTATTGCTAACGATATGAGGGATGCTCTTGAAGTGGCTCATGTTAGATCCACACATGTGAAAGCTTCAAAGGCCTATACTTTAGTGTCACAAGATGAACTATTTAAAATGAATGATGGTGAATCCATTAAAGACATGGTTCAATGATTTACTACTATTGTTAATCACTTGAGCATTCTTGGTAAAAAATTTGAAAATGCTGACTTGGTGCACAAAGTTCTACCATCCCTGACCATTGAATGGTAGCCTAAGATTACTACCATTAAGGAATCTATGAGGATGGGCATGCCTTCCCTTCAAGAGCTATTTGGAAACTTGGAGGAGTATACAATGGAGCTAAAAATATACTCCAAGAATGATGATGACAAAATGAGAAAGAATTCGGCGTTGAAAGTTGCTGTAACATTTGAAGATGAAGAGGATGATGTGGGAAGTTTGGATGACCTCAATGATGAAGATAATGTTGCCTTCTAACCAAGAAATATCAAAGACTTATGAAAGCACACAAGTCTAGTGGTAGAAGGAAAGGTCCCCTTCCTAGAAGGAGTGACAACAAAAGAAAGCAAAGCAATTCTTCCACTCCAATGTGCTTCAAATGCAAAAAGTCAAGCCATATCAAACTGGACTACCTTGTCTATTTCAAAAGGCTCTTGGGAAATGAAAGGAAAAAGAACAAGCAACCCATCAAGAGAGCTCAACTTGCCACTTGGGAAGATATGGATGATGACTATCTTGTGAGGAGAAAAAAGATGAAGAAGCCTTGCCATGCCTTATGGCCATAGGAGACAATGATATAGAGGTATATGACAACAACTCAATACACTCTAATAATGATTTTGATTAATTATATGAAGACCTACTTCAGGCAAAGAAAAACATTACTCTTTCAAAGAAAATGATTATTTCTTTGGGAAGTAACATTGAGGTTTTATAAAAAGAGAATGATGAATTAAAGAAAGAAAATGAAAGCCTTAAAGTGTCATCCTAAGTGTGTGCTATTGTGACACTCTTAAAATCAAAATTGACAATTTGAATAAAACTTTGGAAGAGTTCACAAATGGCAAGAAATCACTTGACCCATTCCTTAGAAACCAAAGATGTGGTTTTAACAACTAGGGTCTTGGTTATGTATCAAGTGTGCCAAAATCTTTTCACAAAAACCTCTTTGTTAGAAAAACAACGGGAAACTAACCATACAGAACATGTCACTATTGTCGGCAAAAAGGCTATAACATTTATTCTTATGCCTACGAGAGGAGCACTTATGTTCCAAATGTTGGTGAAAAGCTAGTTTAGGTTTCCAAAGCTTCTTCTTCTAAATCTACTGACCTTGGTGGACCTAAGACTACTTAGGTACCAGTTTCAAAAGAGTGATTTTTATTATGTTAGTGTGCAGGAGATCCTGGAGTGATATGTGGATCTTAGATAGTGGATGCTCCCGACACATGGTAGGTGACAAGTCCAAGTTTTTTTCAATTACTCCATTAGATGGTGGACATATCACATTTGTGGATAATACCAAAGGAAAGGTTATAGGTAAAGGAAAAGTAGGTAAAAATCCTAATTCTTGCATAAAAAATGTATTATTGGTTAAAAGGATCACTCAAGGGGACATCAGATGCTCTTCGATGGCCAAAATATTTCCCTATTTATATTCTCTCATACTCTGCCTCTTATGATCATAATTAAGTTTAATTTAGTGAATTGACCTTATTTTATGATTTGATCATGATTTGGAGCTTAATTGAATTAGTTGGTTAATGCTGATTTTAGACACTATTTTAAGTTTTGGGTTATAACTTGACCTTCAGATGTTAGATCAGATCTATCTTTTTATATTGGAAAGCTAAGAGAAAGATTTACAACTTTTATGTTGAGGTTAGAGCCTAGTTCTACCATATTTATTGTGAATTCGCCTTGTGTTTTCTATCCAGATTGACCTTGTCTCAATAATTAGTTTATAACTAAAGCTTGAAGGGGACAAATGAGGTCAAACCAAAAGCCCAGAGGTGCTTAAGGTTCAACCTAATGATTTCAAGCTTTAAACCTAGAGAAACTACATAGTTGTGAAGGTCAACATTGACGCTGAAGTGAAACTAGTGTTTTTACTTTGTATACGAATGGCTTTGTGTTTGGACTTTTTATAATAGCTTAGGCTTTTATTTTGGTTGACTTATTTAGTATTTTTGTTGGGCTTGTTGCCTTGTTAGTTCTGCCTATTGTGGTTTAGTGAGAGCTATTAGGGAAGGTTTGTTGCCCTCACCTTTGATCAATTTAGAAATTAAAGAATGTTTCTTCTTAAGAGCTTCCTCTCCTATGGTTCTTGTGGAACTTGAAGACTTATTAAAGAGATTATTCTTTGTAGCATTTAAATTCATCACTTATCATTCTCCTTCTTTCTATCTAGAGTGTGGTATGAATATCATTCTTTTTTCTTTTAAATTTTTGTACTGAATTAAAGATAGATCCATTGGCATCTCTAGGGGAGATCACATCAGTTTGGTATCAAAGTTTCAACTCCTCCAATTCAAGTGATATCTCTTCAATTTTGCCTTGTTGTTGCTTCAATTTTCCTTCTAATTTTGTGCTACATGTCTCTGAATTTTTGTATACTTTTTTGAGCTCAATTACTTGATCAAGTGATGTTCGATTGAGTGCAATTTGTTGTTGAACTTTTTGCATGACTTGCTTCAATTTTTGCTAGTTTTCTGCATCAATTTGTGCAAAAAATTTTGTAATCTTTGTGCACACTGGGTTTTGATGTTAGCTTTGTTTGAGAAATTTTTTTTCTGCTTATTTTGCTTTATTTCTATTTCATTTCCTTGCTTATTCTATTGAATGCTTTGCTGAAATTTCTATAGAATTGTCTTTGTTTTCTTTGTTGCATTTCAAGTGTTTGTTGATTTGTTTAAGTGTCCTTTACTTTTGTTTCTGTGTGTTAATTAGTGTGGGACTGAATTACACTTCATTTGGTGTGATTTGAAATCATTTCTTCCCACATCACTTAATGCTTGCTGTCCCCTGTTTTACTCTACTTGGTTAAAATTTTGGCTTGAATTTCTCTTGAATTTTTGCTACTATCTTAGATTGGTTTTGATTGTGTTTTGCATCTTAGGCATATTCATTTTGAGTACAAATAATTGGAAATTGATTGGTGCCAATTGTGGTTGAATTTAATTGTTTTTGTACTACTCAAAGTTGTGCGAACTGCTGAAAAATAAAAAAAAATTTTGGACAGCAAGAAGGAAGTGTTGAGAAAAACAAAAGAAAAGAGAAGAAACAATAGTGGAGTGACAAAATCAAAGAAAAGAAAAGTATGAAAAGGAAAAGCAACAAAAGAAACAAAGAAAAACCAAGAATGAATAAAAAAAAAGGGCAAAAGAAAAATCACAAAAAAAAAAAAGAATAAGTGCTGTCCAACACAAAAAAAAAAAAAGAAAAATCTGCAACTTTTTGAGCTAGTCCTAGTCAATCTAGTCAATTTCCTTTGTAATTAACTAGAATATATTTTTGTTGGATTGTATGATGAAAATAACACATAGTGTGGTGCAATTGCTTGATATTTTCCTTTGTTTTTCCATAGAATACCCTAAAATTTTTTTGCCACACTTGGAAAATTTTAGTGTTAGCCGAAACTTTCATTCTTTGTGCCATCCAATTCCTTTTGTGTTTGTTTCTCATTCCTTGCTTCTTTGTTTTTGTTGGTCCATGCTACATTTTAGTGATTTGAATGTTTTGTGATTTTGATTATTACATTGTGTAAACTTCAAGATTTTTCACTTAGTTCTCATAGGATTTTAAGTAGATGATTAAAGTGATAAATGGCAAGTGTGTTGTGAGCAAAATAGGGGGTAAGGCCTAGTTGTGTGAATGACACACAAATGGAGTGATCAAAAACACTTGGGAGGGTTTGATTTGGTGAGATCTATATTTTCCTAACATTTATTTTTGTAGAATTTATTTCTTGCTTAAAGATGGGAGGTGGAGGATCTTAACTCAATGATGTCATGTTTACTCTTAGAGCCATGCAACAACAATTTGAAAGAGCAAATGTGAAACTAAATGGAGTTGATGAAAGAATTTCAAAGGAGGAACATAGAATACATTCTCATGAAAGAAGATTAAAAAGAAATCATGACCAACTTGGAAGCAATAAAGGGGATTGGAGAGTTGCAAGAGAAGAAGAGGAGTTATCCACTTCTTCCTTTGAAACCAAGAGGAGTGAAAGAAGGGAGGATAGAAGCAACTTAGGTAGAAGACATGAGAGACCTAGAAGAGAAAGGGTTGATTCAACTCTTCACAATATCAAGATAACAATCCCATCTTTCCAAGGCAAAAGTGATCTGGAAGCCTACCTTGAATGGGAGAAGAAGGTTCAACTAGTCTTTAATTGTCACAATTATTTGGAAGAGAAGAAGGTAAAATTGGCTGTTGTGGAATTCATTGATTATACTATCATTCACCATGAGAAATAGATATGTCCCTTCATACTATTATAAAGAGTTGTATCAAAAGCTTCAAGGCCTTACTCAAAGTTCCAAAAGTGTTGAGGATTATCACAAAGAGATGGATGTAGCAATGATAAAAGCAAATGTGATGGAGGATAGAGAGGCCACCATGCCATGGTTTTTGCATGGCTTGAACTATGACATTGCTAACCTAGTGGAGCTTCAACACTATGCAGAACTTGAAGACATGGTATACATGGCAATGAAGGTGGAGAGGCAACTCAAGAGAAAGACCTCTTTCAATGTTGTACATCAATTAAGTTCCTCTTGGAAGACTAATTGGGATAAGAGACATGATTCAAGAGACTTCAAAGCTGCCAAGAAACCTATGGCTGAAACTTCCTCAAAGCTAAAAGGGTGAATATGCAAAAGGCAAAGATAAAATGGAGGTGCCACAAAAGCAAAGAAACATCAAATTCTTTAAATGTTTGGGGCATGACCATTATGCTTATGCATGCCCCAACAAAAGGGTTATGACCATGATAGCCAATGGAGAGTAGGAATCGGCTAGTGAGCAAGAAAAAGGGGAAGAAAGCTCTAATTCAAGTAGTGAAGAGAGTAACGGTGTATGTGATATGGCGGTTGAAGGAGAAACACTAGTGGTGAAGAGAACTTTGAGTATCCAAACTAAGGAAGGTAATGAAGAGCAAAGAGAGAATATCTTCCACATTAGATGCCATGTCATGGGAAACATTTGCAATGTGATAATAGATGGGGGAAGTTGGGCAAATGTTGCTAGCACAATCATGGTTGAAAAGTTGACTTTACCTACCCTAGATCATCCTACTCCTTACAAGCTTCAATGGTTGAATAAAAGTGGGGAGATACAGGTTTCAAAACAGGTGCTAGTTTCATTTTCTATAAGAAGGTAAAAAGATGAAATTTTATGTGATGTTGTTCCAATGCAAGCTACCCATTCTTGCTTGGTATTCCATTATAATTTGATAGACATGTCATACATGATGGCTACCTAAACTGATATAGCTTCAAAAAGAAGAAAATAAAAATTGAAGAAAAAGTGAGTATGATGAAGAAAAAGAGAGAAAAAATGACAAAAGTGAGTTGAGAGAAGAGGGAAAACAAGAGAGAAAGAGATAGAGTGTTATTGCCAAGACTAGTGACATTAGGCAAGCCATATATATGGATCGGTGTATGCTAATTTTAATGTGTAAGGGTACTGCTTTGAATGATAATCATGATACTAATGATTTGCCTAGTGTTATTGAGTTGATTTTGCTAGAATTTTAAGAGGTGCTTCCTAAAGAAATGCCTCATGGTTTGCCACCATCATGAGGGATAGAACACCAAATTGACTTCATTCTTAGAGTTCCCAAACTCAACCAGCTAGCATATAGACAAGTTGAAGAGCTTATGGCAAAGGGATATTTTAGAGAAAATATGAGTCATTTATGATTAATGCTTCCTTTCATGTTTCTAATCTTTCTCCTTTAGTAGTAGATCTTAAAGACTTGAGGTTGAACCTTTCGAAGAGAGGGGGAATGATAAAAACTCAAGGGATCTCTCAAGGCGACATCAAAGTTTCTTTGATGGGCAAAATATTTCTCCATTTATTTCCTCTCACACTTTGCCTTTTAGGATGTTAATCAAGTTTAATTTAATGAATTGGCCTTGTTTTATAATTTGGCCAAGTTTTGGAGCTTAATTGAATTGATTGCTTAACGATGGATTTTTGAAACTATTTTAGGTTTTGAGCTATAACTTGAGCTTCAGATGTCAGATCAAGTCAATTTTTGTATGGTTAGAAATCTAAGAGAAATCTCTACAACTTTCATGTTAAGGCTAGAGCCTAGTTTTGCCATTTGGATTCTCAAAATTTACCATGAATTTGGCCAATGTTTTCCTTCCAAATTGACCTTCTCTCAATGATTGGGTCATAACTGAAGCTTTAAGGGGTCAAATGTGGTCAAACCAAAGCTCAGAGATCCCTAAGGCCCAGTCTAATGATTTCAAACATTAAACTTGGTGATACTATCTAATTTTGAAGGTTAACAATGAGGCTGAAATGAAATCAGCATTTTTACTTTGCATACGAATGACTATGTGTTTGGACTTTTGTAATAACTTAAGCTTTTTATTTTGGCTGACTTGTTTAGTATTTTTGTTAGGTTTGTTGCCTTGTTAGTTCAACCCATTATGGTTTAGTGAAAGCTATTGGGGAAAGTTTGTTTCCCTCACCATTCAGATTTGATCAATTTAGAAATTGAAGAGTGTTTCCCTAGGAGAGCATTTGCTCAAAGAAGAAACACTTCTATTTCATAAATTTGTCAAATCTAAATGGTGAGGGAAACATGCCTTCCCTTGTACCAATTAGACTCACTAATGGGTTAGATTAAAGTCCCACTATGTGATCTCCCATGGAGATGCCCATGAATCTGTCTCCAATTAAGCACAATTCAACACCATCATTGAAAGGAAAATGAAGAGTATTCATGCCACATTTAGTGATAAAAATGAATATTACAAAGAGCAAAATCTTTGATAGGTCTCAAGTTCTTGCTAGAACCTTAGGAGAGCACTTGCTCAGAAAAGAAATATATATTTCATAAAATTTTCAAATCTAAATGATGAGGGAAACATGTCTTACCTTGTAGCAATTAGACACACTAATGGGCTAGATTAAAGTCCCACACAAGCCTAACCAAAAAAACATATAAGCTAGCGAAACAAATAAACAAGTCTAGACCAAAATAAGGCTAAAACACTAGCCAACAAAAATAAACTAAAACCCTCCCCAAAGTGGCATTAAACAACCCATAAATCAAACTAGATAATTGTCCTAAACCAGCCACCAAAATACAGAAATAAAGGGGATCAAACGGCCCCAAAATAATACCAAAAAGATCTCAAAGGCAACCCATAAAACTAATACAAAATAGAAGCCCAAAACATGCTTAAAAAGGACCAAAAGAGTGACTATGTGGCTGCTCCAAATGGCCAGCTATATTGATAGAGTTCTCCTCGGAATTGTGAAGAAAACCATCAAATGGACCGTCTTGAAAACAGGTTAATGGATAAATGAGCTTGACCC
>JANHAO010025039.1:0-11451 GCA_026873985.1 Saraca asoca
ACTTGTATATTTTAATCATGTATTATGTAATCTTATGATTTTATATTATTATTCTTATTTTTTAAACCACTTTTTATTACATTTCTTTCTACTTCCTTTCTTCTCTATTTCCACCCAACCAATCAATAAAAAATCATCTTTCATTCCTTCCATCTTCCTTTCTTTTCCCTTCCCTTCCTTTTCTTTCCTTTCCTTTCCTTTCTACCATCCAAGCATATGTTGGCACTTTGGGCCATGGGTGTATGGGCTTAATATCCAAGTAGATTATGTGGTGCTCTTTGGAGCAGGGTGCTTGATCCATGATAAAGTGATGTAATGATAACAAATGATGTCATAGAAGGGAGCCTTGAAGTATGATGTAGAGAGACGTGGAAAAGCGAAGTCTTGCTCCCAAAGTATCGCTGTATAGTTAGTATAATTATATTTATATTAATTATGAGAAATTATTATATATTTTTAATTTAATAAAATTATTATATTAATATTTTAAATTAGTTAAATTTATTATTTGATTTATTTTTATCTTTTAAAAAATATTTTTTTAATATTTAATACTTAATGTAAATTTATTTATAAAATTTTATTTACAAATTTAAATTAACTACTTTATATAAGAAGATTTAATTATTTAATTAATAAGAATTCATTTATTGTCATAACTAATATATTATTTTAAAAATATATATATATTTTAGAAATATATTTTTTATGAATTTCAAAAAATATTTTAAATTGAAATTATAATAAATATTTAAAAGTGATAAAAATTTCAAAAAGAGAAATTATGATATATCAAATTTAATATTTGATATTAAAAAATAATATGAAAAATATAAAATGTGATAACTTTTAAATAAACATTATCTACTAAATTAGAATTAGATATTAATGATTTTGTGTTCATAAGTATTTTATTTCTATTTAAATAAAACTCTCTACTTATATATAAATTATTTTAATATATATAGAAATAATTTAAATTGAAATCTATTAATGAATTTAGACTAAAAATCAAGTGTAGATAATATTATTAAGTAATTTTTTTGAAATAGATAATTTTCATAAAGAATTATGATATATAACATTTATTAATATGGTTCACAATTAAAAAATTAGAATATATATTATTAAAATTATTTAAATTTTGAAATATGCAACTCACTAAAATATTAAAATATTTTTAACTTTTATTTTTAATATTAAGTATTTAAATGCTACCAAATTCTAAGTTGAAGATTATTTCAATAATATTAAAATGATATCAAAATTAAAATATTCAAATAAATAATTGAAATATTAAAAATTAAAAATCAAAATATTATTTGATAATTGAAAAATCAAAAAATTAAATTAATAATTAATAATTTACTGACCGTAAAATTAATAAAAATTAAATTAAAAATTAGTTATACATAAATAAATAAATACAGAAGTTCTATCAATTATTTAAATTATAATAGAAAAAAAAATTAAAGGTTCTTCTTCATTATCCTTTCTTGACAAGTGAAAGAAAATTATTACATAATGTATTTAGATGAGATGAGTGCTACTGAAGCTTATTTTTTAAAATTTTAAAATTTATAATTGAATTTTGCTCACTTTCAAGGAGAGTAGAAAGAAGTCTACAAAGATCACTCAATTTCATTTCTTCGTTCTTGTATATAAGGGATTACAAAGAAAATATAATTAAACCTGAGGGCAAAAAAGTCTTAAGACCAGGATCTTGCAAACACCCCTCACTTATACAAATTGTCACGCGCATTCAGTATACTGTAATATTCTATTCATAATAATTTGTTTATAAAATTAAGGAAAAGATTAGTGGTGGGATGGTTTTTAATTGTTAGTGGTGGGACTTACCTGAATTGGGATTCTGAGAATAAGGGGATTCTGATTTTTAAGACATATATCAAAATAATGATAAGATTTCGAAGATTTTTTTTTTCTTAATATATAAATATAAAGATATCAAGTTCAAAGTTATAGTACTTGAAATTTCATTTATAGAATGAAATAGCTAAAAATTTAAAAAAATACGATAAAAATATGAGTAATGGTGAAAGTTTTTTCATTTTTTATAGGTTCATCTATCTTTGAGACTTAGTTACATCCACAAGGAACATTCTATATACAAATGGTATCATTGTATCTAATGCTAAGAAAATTTTTACACAAAATGATTTCCAATTCTTAAATATAAGATGTGGGCCTTAATATTATTTTCATATGTTTTATTGAACTGTTTATTCTATTGTTGATTAGAAATTAAAAACTCAAAATTATTTCAAACATATTATTTAAATGAAAGTGATATTTTTATTTACTACACAATGAATAGTCATAATATATAAGTTCAATTTTATCAAAGAAAAAAATTGAAAAAAGATAAAAATAAATGCATGTTTATGTATGTGCGGACGAACAATTTACTAGTTTTACATTCATGAGAAAGATTAATTTAATGATTAGTGTGGATAATTTTAAAAATTAAAACACTATGTAAATAACATTTAATGAAAAATCAAGTAATTAAAAAACTGTGTAATTAAAAAACTAAAATTAAAACACTAAAACTAGCTAAATAGTGGATATTGGTATACAGAAAGCTTCTTTTTTTAGATTTTGAATCTATCCGGTATTCAGAGAAAACCAATTAGAAATAAATAAACATGAGTTTCAAATTATATATTATATACATGTGAAATTCATTCCTTTACCTCTTCTGAACCGATTGTTTATTTGAAAACTTCTTTATTTTATTGGAAAACTTTTTCTATAAGAAAATTTAATTTATTTGTGTATACAATAAAAAACTTTTTTTCTTATTTATTATCTATGTGTTAATAAATTAATACATGAAAACGGAAAAAAATAATTTCTGAATGTGTTTTTTGGACCAACTAAACAAAGAGCTTAAATTTCTTCTTTAATTACTCAAGAAACTCCAAAGCTGGCTGGTAACGACAAATACGACGCTGTGATAAGGTGCGACGGCGGTGGCAAGATTGATCCACCAAGTCCACATAGGTCAGCGGCCGTCGTGTGCCATGACGGTGGCCGTCAATAGCACAATATTAATGATCGGACATATTTATAATAAAATTTTTTGATTATTTGATGAAACTCGTACAACAGAAGGACCAAATAAATCATGTAACTCACTCGAGCACGAATCAGGAAGAATTTTCAAACATCATTTAAATCCTCGAAATAAATAATATGTCCTAATTTTAAAAATAAATTGATATAAATTTAACTTTAGTTTTGAATAAGAAAAAAAAATGGAAAAGTAAAGGAAGGAAGCCTTTTCTAGATTGATAATTCATTTGATTGCTTAAGTAGCATGACGTAGATCCAACGGTGGGGTCCAAAATTTTCAATTAGTGTGGACAAGGTATAAATTTAAGTAAATTAAATACATAATTATTTATTATTTTAAATTTATTAATTTTTTTAATTACAATAAAATTTAATTTTAAATTATAGTCAATAATTATTTTCCATATTTAAAGATCAAGCATCAGAATTGAGATTGAATTTTAATTTTTTTTATAAATTTAATAATATATTTCAATTATTCAAAAATATAACAAAAGACATCAATAATTTTTCAATATTTTATGTTTACCTCAATGTAAAAAAGAATGTTGATAGCAAAAATAACAACCCACTTAACACTTTCACACCCAAGACATTTAAGAGAAAAGGTTTAGAAATAACATCATGTGCTAGCATTATTAAAAATTTTAACTAATGTAATAAATCTTTACTTAATAACTATATAAGTTTGAGTGTATGCATTTAAGTGCACTTATTTGTATGAACAAAAGAATATGAACAAGTAAAAATAATTAAGAAACAAGACGAATTCAAATTAAACTTCTAAATATAATTTGTAAATTTGTCAAAGAAATTGAGTAAAATAGCATTATTTTTTTTACATTTAAATTTTATGGGACAAGAAATAGTTCTATATTATTATGTTAAAAATATTTCTAAAGATTCTTAATCCGCCACCAAATGGATGAAAACTATAATTGTTAAAAAGAAGCTTTGGTAGGTCTCACTCGATTAGAGAAATATTTCCTCTAAACGACCCGGAAATTTGCCTAGTCTCAGAGAATCATTTATATGTTAAATACTCTTATGTCACTTTTTTTTTTTTTGAGCGAATGCACCTGTGCCTCCCTATTGATCTAATGTTTTAGGATCAAAAAGTCCGTCAGAAGTTGATTTAAGAATTAAAAAAAAAGTATTTTTTTTCACTTTCTCTCCATTTGTTATAAGAAATTTCTTTTACACTAAGATTGTATTTAGAGGAGGAAATTAAAAAATACAATGAATTTTAGAAATACAGGGATTAAAATACCTTTTTAAATTACAGAAATTGTTAAATTGTTAAGTTTGGATGCATAATCTTATGAATCACTAATAGATCGTATTTTTGTGAATTTGTCAAATATGAAACCCTGAAATTAGAAAGCCTTGTAAGCTCCAAAAACAAGCAACAGTGAAGTCTCTTTATGTTTAGCAACATAAGGAATCAAACCTGAAGCTTATTCATGGCTTCTTGCAGCTCTCTTTTTTGTCTTCAGGCAGCATCGGAGAGTCTTCTTGTATCCCCTCTTGGGCCTCAGACTGAGAGCTCTTTCCACAGCTGCTTTTATATCAGTTGCAGCTTTTCCTCGGTCTTCTTTTCCCTGAGTTCGCTTTTGATCTAGTTGTTCAAGTTCAGCCATATTCACCTTTTGACCGCCATCACAAAAGCAGGAGGCTGTTACCATGCTGTCAAACATCGGTACTATACTTTCAGCCATCAGAAGCAAATAAAGGGATGGCATAGAAGGTTCACCTTCCTACAGCAACCAGATAATGGCAGAATAATACTAAATAATTATAAAGCATCAGTACAAGGTACGTTGCTTATAATTAACTTAACATTTTTGTTTTGACCGAAAAAGAAACATTTATAAATAGAAAAGAGAGTACATGAGAAGAGAAAAAGGAATCCTCAAAATTGAGAAACAAATTAATATTAAATCGCTGTCCAATTTTTATGCAAATATGTCAAACTCAACTCTGTTATGTCTTGTTTGATTGGATGGAATGCAATAGAATGACTATTCCATAGTTTTGTCTGATATAGTTAGGAATGAAATAATTATTTTTATATTTGATACAATAAAATAATATATGAATGAAATGGTTATTTCATTCCATTTTTATATTTGATACAACAAAATAATATATGAATGAAATGGAAAAAGAATAGTTAATAACAATAATATCTTCATAAAAAAAATAATAAACATATACTCAATTTAATAATCTAAATTAAAAATTATATAAGTTAATATAATTAAAATATATTTATATGATAAATAATAAACAATTTCATTTCAAATTCTATTGTCAAGATTATAATTAACAAGATTTTTTCTTATAACAAAAGCATAATAAATTCTAATTCATTAATTTTTATTTTATATTAAATAATTTTATACAATAAATAAAATTTATTTTATAAATAATACAAAAATATATTATTTTAAATTCTATTATTAAAATATAATAATAAAAATATTTTATAATAAAATTATTGAGAACTGGCATTATTTTATTATTATTTATTAATATAAGAATAATTTTAAAATATATAAAATTTCTAAGGGACAGGTGTAAAAAAGTCATTTCATAATCAATGAAATGACCCATTCTATTGCTCTCATAATGGAATGGAAATTCCATCTTTTGATTGACTGGTCATTCCCTAAGAAATGGGCATTTCTCATTCGACAGTACCAACTAAACAATCTTTTCAACCATTCCTTTTTATATTTTCATTTCATCCAACTAAATGTACTCCTAAAGTAGTCATTGTTGGCTTTTAGCCTAAGACAGGCTACAAACAAGATCCTGTTGCTGTCCGACAACAGAACATTTGACCAGCCTGATTTTCGAAAACTTCAGCACTTCTTTCCAGCCAAATCCACCAAATAACAGTAAAACGAGCACCATCCCGAACAGCCATCCTTTCCTTATTACCCTTAAATTTTCAGAAATGAGTAGATAAAAAACATCCCAAATTCTCTGGGCAAAACCAAGTAACATTAAATAGAGAAAAGAATTTGCTCCAATACTCCTGAGCCATATTGTAGTGCAGAAACAAAAAAGATTATTGGTCTCTAAATTTCAGTCGCACATCACACGCATATCTGGTGACAAAGCCTTATGAGGCCTGCACACTTAAAAGTATATCATTAGTATTGATCCTATTGAGAACAGCAACCCAAACAAAGACTTTCCATAAAGAATTAGAGAAAGGAACATTAAACTGGAACATCTACATAATAGACAACAAAATAAGTTGCATAGTAAAGTAGATTTGCAGAGGCAACATCAACCACTTGATGCCAGAGACAGCACCAATGTTTTTAAGATAAATGCCACCCCTAGGTGGGCAAATATGTGTGTAACATAGACACATACACAAACACACACAGATGCCATCTGAACAGACATGTATTGAGTAATAGTTTATTAAAATCTAAAGAAATTGCTCAAACTGAATCTACTCAAGAAACCATTCCAATATTGTCTAATTCATGGCAGAGTAAATAATTAATCAGGTTATAACTAAAAATAACATTATATCTTTTGGCTTATATACATCATACAATGTTTATATCGATAAGCAATCTACTAAATGAAACTTGTACCGAGCAGTAGAGAAGATTATGCGATAATATTAAATTAATCATACCAATTTATGATAGCATTTGCTTCAGCACATGACTGCATAGAAGCACTAAGCCTTTCATTAAGATCATCCATGGCATGTTCCTGTTCAGCAGGTACTCAGCTGACGTCCTCTAATTCCTTCTGTTTGAGATCCACCATCTGCTGTGACTCTTTCAGTTGATCACAGTAACATTTTGCAACTGACTCTTTGACTGATTTTAACTCCTATAGAATGGATCATAAATTAAACAAGGCATTGTGATTATAAATATGAACAAGTAAGAAGAAATCAAGATAAAAGAATTCTAAAATCCATAGAGTGCACATACACTTGTTAACAAGTTTGCTTTGTGATACAGAGAGAAAGAGGTCTTAAATTCATCAACAATTACATACATTTTCATGATCTTCAACAGCTGCATGATTTTCCTTACGCAATGTATCAATTAAGACAACCTGATTCCCCAATTGCTTTCTCAGTTCCTACCAACAGAAAATTGGATATTATTGAAAAAGAAAGGAGAAGGATTTGCACCACTGGTTACAGTTGCAGTGTTTCTCAATTTAAACACACTGTTCAATCTTTGAAGGCTTCAAAAATCATAGTGAGATGGGACCATCAGGTGCACCAATGCCTATACCTTTAAATCTCTTATTTTCAGATATCATTGCCTATACAATTTAGTAAAAAAGTGAAGCGAAGAAAGATAATAGAAACAAGAAAAACAAGTGTCAATTCATTAGTATGCCTAAATTATCAATATGTACTATGAAGTAAATTACGAAAGGCATATGTGTGTGCGTGTGTGTCATATAGTATGCAGCGAATATAAAATGAATAGATATCTGTCTTCTAATGGTAATAACACCTGATTTTCTTTTAAATTATCTGACATGAGGGCGGACAAAAGCACATCTTGATATACAAAAGTAAATGCAGATTCTGCACAGCAAGACAGAAATGTTATTCAATTGGAAAGGAAGTAAAAACAAACCTGTGAAATCTCATAATATTATCATGATATCAGTACTTTTTTCTTTTCTTTCTGATAAAAGAAGAAATAATAACACAAAAAAGATAGATTAAAATATCTAACATAAACTCTTTTGATGCCTCTTGTCCAGAAAATTGTTTTAGATCCCAACAAAGGAGCTCATTAGATTTCATTTCTAATATCAATACCTCTTTTTTATTTTTGCCAATTCTTTTTATAATTGAAGGAAATTTATAAGCAGATATACTTGTTTGTGAGAAAAAATGGAAATATTAACAAAAAATATATATACCTGTGGGACAAGTGGAATAGGAAGAGAAGAAAAGAAGTATTCAGTGTCTTCTTCTATAGAAAAAGTTTATTAGAAGGAAGAAGAATACAAGACTAGAGGATAAGAAGTCCTCAAAGAAAAAGGCCAAGAGGCCACAAACTACAGAAAACAGAAACAAAACGAGCTAGAACAGATTCCTAATCCATTTGCAAAACTTATTAGCTTATCACTCAAAAGAAACCGTGAGATTTAAGCCAAAGAGAAGTCACAAACAGAATCTTATCCCCCACAAGAAGAACAGGCTGAGATTGCTATCTAAAATAGAAATATTCAGTCACTGGATAGAATCCTGTTACCATGCTGAGGAGGAGGAGCAAATGATATAATATCTCCATGGCAGACTCTAGCAGCAGCACTATTCTTCCTCAACTTCTCCCGGTTGAGATAAGTTCCATTTGAGCTGAACAAGGCTAAAAATAAAATAAAATAAAATAAAATAAAATAAAATAATTCAGAATCTAAGAAAATAAAAGCTTTATTCTTACATTGTTGCTTTTGTTTTTTTTTTTGGTTGGGGGGTGTTGGGGGATTCAAATCTTCAAAGATAATTCACAACCTTGTATCTTTCAAGAATATTGATGCAGTACTCTCCACATTTCCATCAGCAGCTGTTGTCCTGTATATTTGGCAATGATTTGCACCAACAACATTTGAGTTAATCTGGTAGCGCACATTATATGCCATATGCCAAATACAGTGTTCAACATCAGTTAATATTATATTTATTCCCTCTCTAAAAAATTTCAAAGAGTAAAATATTTAAACCAAAAAAGCAACTGAAGGAAGGAAAACCAAGCATCAGAACCATTGATTACAGCCAGGATGACGGGAGTTTGAACTCAAAACTCCACAAAGGTTAGATGTTTTTAGCTCAAATACAGTAAAATTCAATTAGAGTATATATATTTTGAATCTTGGGCCCAAGTCATCTCATTTGCTAAAATTCCACAAATGCGACAGCTCATGAACTCTATTAAGTGCACCTATGTACATTCACTTAATGTTCACATCATGCACAGCAGCCGTTTTCTATCAAAATGACATATATTAGCAATCTAGTTTCCACTTGTATCAACTATATAAGTAAGCACATTTAACCAACTCAAAAAGTTCATTCTGATTATTTCTGTTTTAACTTTTTTACCCATCCCTTTTCAGTGAGTTTAGCTTGTATAACAAAAGGATGGAAACAGAAAACAGAAATTGCTAAATACCACATATTGAAATATTAAAGAGTAAGAAACTTCATATGCATTTTACGAATATGGCTTGCCGTCACTAAATGGTTCCAACACCAAGGAACGGACACTAAGAAAGTTGCTTGAAATACATATGCTCTCACTTTTATCTCTCACACCACAGATTAATTTAACACAACAATTCAGACCAGAAAAAGGGGACGCGTTTTTAATAATTCTACCTCAAATACAGAAATGCCACCTAATACTACTTCTCATTACAAATTACAGCTACAAAGAAGTTTCAATTTTTGCTTCTAGAAAACGTTTATTCTTAATGAAACTACAAACAACATTTCAATCCAAGTTATTAAAAACAAAAAAAATCCAATAGGGCCACAGGGTGAACCTGGTGTCAATTTTGGGAGATCGCTGTGAGGACCCCCCAAAATATGAGGGTCAGAATTCTGAAGAGGCTGGGAAGCGATCTTTGAGGCGACATTGGAAATGCAATCTCCGAGGGTTAGTGGTTTCCTCGGAGAAGAATCAGGAGGGTTTGAATTAGCAGGAGATGCAGTACTACGAGGCTGTGCAGTGCTAGCTTCCGCGACTAGATTGATTGGATTGGGAGTTGGTTTTGAAGCTGTTGAAATTTTGGGATTCTCGTCCTCCACCGCCATTAATTTTCAAACCCTAAATTTACCTGAAATTGTTTGCGGGGGGAAGTAGTGAGCTGAACGAGTTTGATAGTGTTCACTGTTCAGATTGAGAGTTGGGACTCTTGCGTATTTCGGTGCTTCTTTAGCTTCCCTTTGGAAGTTTTTTTTTTTCCTATATTTGAATTTATTAATTAATGCAGGAAATTAGGCTCTTTTTTTTTTGCCAAATTTAACTTACTTTATGGGTTTGAATTTTTATTAATAAAACAATAAAAAAAGATGATTATAGATTAAAATTCAATAATATAAAATATTTTATAATAAAAGACATATTTGATTAAATCAAAACAGTTAAAAAATAATTATACTAATATTAAAATTTGATTTTATTCATTAGTCATTTTTTAGTCATTTAAACTTAGTAAAAGCATGTTTCTAATTACAAAATACATAAAATATCATATATTATTAAATTTGAATTGTATAATAATATTTTTTTATCATTTTTTTATGAAAAATTCAAATTTTAGTTTAAACATAATTATTTTTTTATGTTTAAAGAAATGTGCAAGTAAGTTTTGAAATTAGAGAAGAGATTTGTATAATTTTATCAAAACTTAAGGAAAATCAAAGTACTTTTATCTTAATCTATTTATAAACTAAATAAGGCCAATATAAAAAAATTGTTACTCAAAATGATTTATTTTTTCGGGTCATTTTTCATGTGAGAAAAACTATTTTGTTGGATTGTGTAAGTGGTTAAATCCAAATCAAAAATAATAATTAAAAAAAGATGAGTTTTTCTTGATGTTGTAAATTCTAATCTATGTTATTAGTAGTTGAATAAATTTGGCTTATCCTATTTGATTCGTAAAAAAATAAATAAACAAAATATATTGGTGTAAGATCATTCATTTTATAATGTGATCCACAATATACTGAAATGATAAAAGAAGATATATATATATATTCATATTCGAGAAAAATGTATAATTTGTTTTCTGTTATACACTAAAAAACGAACCTCGCGAGAACGAGCCCCTGAAAGAATGAAGACCAGTTCTCGCAAGACAGCAAGGAGCTACTGAGGAATTTTGCCCTCGAAGCAATGGACGAAGACAAATGCCAAAAATCCTATTTCATTCGTCACCATGAAAACGATGAAGGCAAAGAGTGTGTCGAAGAGAACTATACCCCAGTGCAGACACGAGGATCAGCCCAACATCATGGTCGAGTCGGTCATCTCACACTTGCCCCCCCTCCCGTCACGACAATCCTCATGACTTTTCAAGGCAAGGAGCTCTCGCTTGAGACAAACAGAATATTGTGTCCAATACGGTAACAACTATAAGCCTGCAAAGACGGCTTGAGAAGCCTACTTCCGTAGCCTACAATCAGAAAGTGGTCTTTTTGCTGTCTATGCTTATTTATTTGATGTAACACAACTGTAACTTATAATGAGTGACTAGAGCCCATCCTTCCTCTATAAATAGGATGACATTGTTAGCAAGAGGGGGGCAAGCAAATAACCCAGAGAAGTTGCAATA
>JANHAO010025040.1:0-11453 GCA_026873985.1 Saraca asoca
TATCATATATATTTATGGAGCAAGTATTCACATATATATGTCATTCCTTATAGAGAATTTAAGCTATATGTCAAGAGAAAAATAAAAAGCTAAACACATTCCTCTGCTGACCTGTAGAAGATAGTCAGTAAAGACTTTGTTGATTGGTTCTCTAGACAGGTGAGAATTAAAAGATATTTAATTCAGAATTCAATTCTATAGGTGTAACTTGAGAAGATAATTTTCTTTCTATAGGTTTTCATGGATGACGTGGCTGGCATCGTGTCGAACGATTTGAAGCAACTGGTCTAAGGACCTGTACCAAATGCTAGAAGGTTCTCAACCTTCAATGTTAATAGATATAAGTTTTAGATAGCCGCTTGAGAAAATGGATTAAGAACCTAAAATTCTGGAGTTTTCATGACTTCTACAACCAATTATATGTCTAGCCATCAAGATGTCAATGGATAGGATGTTGTTCTTCCATATTATGGGAAATTGGTAGATATTATCAAACTCAATTACTATGGAAGATATGTCACCCTTTTTTAAATGTATGTGGGCTAACACCACTAATGATAAAGGCTTTAGAAAGGATGCTTAGGGCTTTCATATAGTAAATTTCAATAGATTGATTCACACTGTGAATAAGAAAAGTATGAGCCTTTCATATATGCATCACAAGCTCAGATGGTTTATTTTGTAGAGGATCATATATCTCCAGAGTGGAATGCTATTGTTCATCTTAGGCCACGAAACTTATATGACATGGGTGAATTTGAGGATGATCATGATATGTGCAAGCATGAACCATTTACTGAACAAGAGTTAAGCAATTTTTTTCAGAATGATGATGAGAATATTCAGTTGGCAAGGGAAGAGGAAGATGATCATATGGAAGGCCTTAATCTAGTATCCAATGTCGAGGAAGATGAGAATGTGTCAGAATAGCCTTCCTTCAAAAAACTTCTTTTTTTGTGTGTGGTTATTCTCAATGTTAACATACTTAGATTCACAATTTGTAAGTTTTCTTTAATCATGATTTGTCTCATAGTGAAAAGACTTAGTTTGAGAATTTACATGTATAATTGCATTATTTGTGATTTTTCTCAATGTGACTGAAATTAGTCTAAGATTCTTGTACAATGTACTAATGCATACTATTTTACAATCTGTTTTATAGAAATGCCTAAGTCGAGACGTCCAAAAATTTGGGGCACACAAGAAGTGTCTGGTACCCACTCATCTCCTCTACAGCCTATACAGCCTTAACAGCCCACCCAGCCTACACGCTCCACACGACCCACATAGTCCTAGCCCATTTAGCCCATCCAGCCTACACACTCCACACGACCTATGCAATCCACACACTCACAGCCCATTCAACCTACCTAGCCCACCCATCTCACCGGACCTACACAGTTCACACATGCATAGCCTATACAGCTCACCCTACCCACCCAAGACACACTGCATGATGCTCAAGTGAGTGATGAGATGGATGATGAGCTACATGATGCTCATGATGCTGATGCTCCTAGTGCTAGGAAAAGTAGGCCCAAAACTGGATGGCAATGCAATATGATAGATAACTATAACATATCATTTTCTTATGTGTTTGAGTTAATATTGCACTAATATTTTGTATTCCTTTTTCATAGATAAGGATGGTGTGGTCAAGGCCAAGAAGTCTCCAGTCAATCAAGTTTGGAGATTGGATGGAGAAAAAATAATAGTTGGAATAAACAATCTTGGTCGGCCCATAGGAGATGAAGGAGGTATTTTTTCAAGGGCAATTGGTTATTTGGCCAGGACCAAATATGCCATCGATTACAAGGCCTGGCCAGACATATCGAACTCAATCAAAGATGATATATTCAATAGATTGATAATGGTATGCAATAAAACTACTTTGATATTTACAATTCATATTTCATTCTAATATTAATGAATTTTTTTTTCTCGCAATCGTATTTTCAATTTGAAAACAATGAAATGGCCAAGTGGCTCACTAATCAAGTAATTGGAAAGCAATAGTGAGACTTTAAAGGAGCCTTGTACAACAAGCATTATGACCCCAGCTTGACTCTGGAGCAAATATTGAACAAAACTACCTAAAGGACATTACAAGAGAGCGGTGGAGAGGCTTGGTCCTGATTTGGGATAAATAAAGACACAAGGTTAGTAATTTTTTTAATTCTAGAATGTAAAAATTATTGAATTTAACTGATCATTGAATGAGTAATTGAGTTTTTATGCAGGAAATGTGCAGGAAGAATACACAAAATAGAAGCAAGCAGACCATTCCTCACACTGCGGGGTCAAAAACATTTGCACAGAAAAAGGATGAAATGGCAATGTAGTCATCTAATTTAAGTGAATACAATTAAGATTTGCTTATGAAATAACTTTTTTTTGCTTGTTTAAATGATAGAAAAAGGAGAGACTAGGCTCTATTAGACAAGAGAGTTGTGGAATGCTGTCCATAGGAGAAGTGATGGCTCGTACATGAACAATGAGGCAAGGAGCATAGGGGTGAGAATTCGTTGAAAACTTTATTACTTTGAAATAGCAATCAGTTGATATTATAGCTTATGTTTTGTTCTATACTTAGGAAAAATTGCAAGAAGCCTCAAGCCAAGTGGGCCAAACATAGCTTTCAATACTTTCCCCAAATGATGCTTTTGGGCAAGTGTTTGGGAAGGAGTACCCAAGTCTTGTTCGAGGACTAGGCATAGGTGTTTATTCCACAAACATGTTTGGGAGCAGTTCTCAAAGAGGAGGTGGCATCCACTCCAACAGTTCATCGGGTACCCATCTTGTAAACCAAGAAGAATTTGATACGCTTAAATCAAAGTTATATCAAAATCAACATGAATTGGTTGAAACACGAGCGTAGGTGCAAGTCATTATGGACTATATCAAATCCATGGATGGGTGCATTTCACCCCATTTATCCAGTCAACTAACTACTGACCAATAGGTACAGCTTTGTTATATGATATTTTTCAAGATTGTTGATGCATTGTTAAAAAATATTACTTGCTAAATTTGTTAGTGAGGATTTGCGTCTGGTAATTTGCATTTGGTAATGACTGTTTGGTACTGTGAAGTGTAATATGATTATAGGAATAGCAATTTTAGATATGGAAATGGTTTCTATGATGGCAATTGAGAGATGGATTTTCTGTGTTAATAATGAAATTGCAACTCCTTCTTTTCTCACTTTATAGTAATAGAAAAAGGGAAAAGAAGACAAGGAAATTAGTTTCTGTCATGTATACTAATAAAATATACATAAAAAAACTCCATATATTTAGAAACTTCAAATATAAATGTGTTTGTTCTGTTTTACTTTATTATACTTCATCATGATATTCATCACACTTGGACATATATGGAAATGCAAGGAGAATAGAACTCAAAAACACTTCATATTATATGATACAAAAATATAGGACCAATTCATCAAGAAAAACCTCCATAGTACATTTTACGTCATACAGACTTGTTCAAAGCTCCACTACATGACAAACTACAGTTATAATCAACTCTACATCAAAGCCCTATGATATTTTCTTTCAATATGCACAATGAAAAAGGCATCAAGGAAAAAATACTTCACTGCTTCAAAGTTTGTGCAGTTCAACTAACCTATAGATAAAGACATAAATACCCCACTGTCTGATGTTCGCGTATGCCTCCTACAATATAAAAAAAAAAAAGGAAGAAAATATATATTTTGTTTTTCTCTTCTTCATCAACCACTATGACAATTGAAGTTGTTTACTAATCTCTTAAAATAAAAGTGAGTGCTTAATATAATCCAGCACTAAGCCATGGCCCTCTTTAGCCCCAAATAGCTTTACCGATATAGGCTAGTATCATGCTGAGGAAAAAACTGATACAATCATCTATTGTACGGCCAACAAAGATAATAAAGACAACAAAGCATATCCTTTAAAGCATTGAATTAGAAACACAACCTGCTAATTGGACAATTGAAGGCATGCTCCTGAGTGAAGGAGGTCTAAAGCTTCCCGGTACCTCTGAACAGACACATATCTGCAGCAAAGCATATGTTTCATTAATTAGTAAATGTTATTGGAGGACACAAAAGAAACTAAACAACATTCCCTTGGCTGATATTGATTTCAGCAAAGACAGATTTATATGGAAATTTACAGGGAATTACATAAGCTAGTTCCCAAGTGAAAAATGACATGTACACCTACAGCAACGCACTGAATCCTTTCACTTTAATGCTAGGATTGTCCTCCAGGAAGTGGTGAAAGAATTGTAAATTATTCCAAAACTATTCTACAAATGAATAAACTAACTTGTTCTCCCACCATACCCAATTGGTAACTTTTTATCTGAAGTGTTCATCCCATAAAATATGCCCACATAGATGAAGAAAAGGTAATTATAGGAATAGCAATTTTGGATATGGAAATGGTTTCTTTGATGGCAATTGAGAGATGGGTTTTTTGTGTTAATAATGAAATTGTCACTCCTTCTTTTCTCACTTTATAGTAATAGAAAAAGGGAAAAGAAGACAAGGAAATTAGTTTCTATCATATATACTAACAAAATATACATAAAAATCTATTAAAAATGAACTTTTAATTTCTGGGCTTCCAATATTGATTTTAAATTTTTTGGATATTCCGGGTGGTTTTCTTTATTGCTTAAAGAATTTATTCATTATTGAGCTCTCTGTTACAGATCTATTTATTATTGTCAAGAATAGAATCATAATATGATGTGTGTCTACATTTTGTAAGAGTTTATATATCATTTCAGGTCAATATTTTTTTTCTTTAAAATGGTGTTGATATTAATTTGGAAGATCAATTTTCACCCATAGTTACAAGAAGATCTTCTAGAGGAAGTAATCAAAATAAAAATGTCATTGATCCTGGCTAATCTTCTTCGTTTCTATTTTATTTTTGGTTTTAAATAATTTTTGATTGAAAATTAAAAATCGATTAATATTATAACTTTTGGTTGTATATTTGAATATGTTATTTTCTCTAATTTATGATATAATTAAGATAAGTTTCATTTGAATAAATGTTATTTTTATTACATCATAGGTTTGTATTTTTATTTTACTGGGATAATTAGTATAATTAATGGAATGAACAAAAATGATTTCAAATTTAAAAAAATATATATAAGCAAAATTTAGTAGCGATTACACAACTGTTGCAAATTTTTGGCAAAATTTTTTTAAAAATAATAGCAGTAGTTAAATAACTGCCACAAAATTAAATTGTAAATTTTTCAAAAATAATAGCCAAATCTCAAAATTTTAAAAAATAATAATTCATTATTCCAGCGGTTCCTTGTAACCGTCGCTAATGTTGACACGACGTCCTATTTTTTGGCAATTCTCTTAACCATTGCTATTTTACTTTGTAGTAGTTCAAACTGTCACTATACAAAGTGTGTAACCGTCACTAAATATTGTCATTTTTTGTAGTGTGAATAGTAATAGCAGATTTTAAAAATATCATAACTCAACATTTATTTTATGAATTAATAAGATTTTGATGTCAAGTTAAAAATGAAGAAGAAAGGAATTAACTTTAAAAATTTTAAAAATTATCATGAAAGGATGAAAGATTTTCTAAAGAGAGAGAATGAGAGCTTGTAGAGAGAGAAAGAGTGCGAACTTAAAGAAGAAGTCAATGACTGTGTGAAGCAACCAGAGAGGCTTAAAGGAAATAAAGGGAACTTTGGGAGGGTAAAAATGAAAAAAGAAAAAAATTTAAGTCAACTTCCCTTTTTGACTCATCTTCCTTAAGCTATTTTTTTATTATTTATTTCCTTAATTTCGAATCCATAATCAACATATTCACCGATTGTCAGCAGTCGTGAAATTTTAATACATATTAATTAAATTAATTATCTTTGTAATAACTATAAGTTTACATTCACCGGACACCTATAGTCCTAATTTTAATTTTTTTGAAGTTTTTTTTAATATTAAATTCTGAAAACACAAATTTTGCTATGTGAGCATCCAAATTTGAGAACTTCCATTTTCTAAAGATTCATATTATCCATAAAATATTTTTCCACTATATCTAAACTTGTTGAATCCCAAAATTTATAATTTCAAATTCTCAAAATTTTTAAAATTACTCTTTTCAAATTTTTTTAAAAAGTCATTTTGTTATAAAAATTTATTTTAGAAAATTTGAGATGTTACAAAAATAATGTGAGATGATTAAATATTTATGTCCCCAATTATATGAATATATATGGGTAAATTGCACTTATCTCATCTGAGTTTTAATATAATTAAACTCATATACCTTTTATTTGTAGAAATATATACTTACCTCTCTTTTCATATTCACTCACATCTATTTTTTTAAACATACATCCATCTTCCATGCTCCAAACAAAAAATTGAAATAAGTATATATTTATAAAAATATAAAGAATATAAATACAATCACATTAAACTTCAAAAAAGCTGGGTGTAATTTATTTTATATATATATATATGTATACTCATTTGGTTCAATCAATTAAAGTGACATGTCATCCGGACTTTAAAACACTACAGAATACCCGAGGCACATTAGAATAGATTCTTGGAACAAATTGATGGGACCGAATCCTCGCTGAGTTGTCAAGCAACCTTCCTTTTAGTTTTCAAATGTGCGAGTTTCTTCGATCTTTGCTATTATATTAAACAAAAGATTCACATGCATGTGATGGTGTTAGATTTAAAGGCTTTTAAGTACTCTATAAAGCAGAAGGTTTGAGAAGGCATTTTCGCTTTGTTTATTCTTTTATTAATGTGACATCTGTTATGTTATAATAAATCGTAATAACTAATTTAGAAAATGATAAATTAAATTAGTATGTTGATAAACAATGTATTATTTATAATAATCTTTAAGTAGACATAAATTATTTTTCTAACTTCTGTGTAACATCATAAATCAAGTGTATAAGTTTGAGTTTTTTTTTTTCAATTTTTGTGAGAAAACAATGCAAAATAATTTTTCATTACATCCCACATGTATTTTCTCTTTCCTACTTTTTCTCCTATTTCTTTTTCTTTTTTCTTTTTTTTTTTAACTTTTCCTCCTTTCCGTAACCGGACTGCAGACCGGCTCCTCTGCTTCTTCTTTTCTCTTAGTCGGTCTACTTCTCTTCTCCGATCACTGCTTCTTCTTCTCTGATCACTGTTTTTTTTTCTCTCTTTTGTCTCCGGTTTGCTCCTGCTTCTTCTCCAGTAGCTGCTCTCCTCTTTCTCCTTCATTCTCTGCTTTCCGAACTGCTCTATTTGCCTCCCGATCAGCTTCTGCCTTACTTCCGGCTAGCCTTAGCTTTGCTCCGATCAACTCCAGCTTAGCTCGCCGGTGCTACTGCCTCTGCTCAGCATTTGTGTTGCTGCAGTTCTACTTTGTTTCTGCTTGAATGTCTTTCCCCTACTTCTCCGGCTGGGTTTCGCCGTCATCCAAAGTTCCTTGGCCGGTGGCTATTGTCACACCACCGATGGAGCTGCTCGGACTGCCCCCTGCAGAGTTGGGTGTTGCCGTGCCGAAGAAAGGGAAGCTGCCCTGTTCAGTTGATCTTCACAATCAGCTCTCATCCTCCTTTTCTTCAACAGTGGATGTCGGAGTAGCCATCGCTGGTGACAACTCTGCCGTTCAACTCCGCTCACAGCTGATGGCTCCCTTGGATGTTGTACTATCCCTTTTGCTCCTAATGCCCCTGTTGTTGTTGCCTTTTATCTGGGAAGTGCTTTGAGCCATCTTCACTCTTTCTAATTTTGGTATGAATCCTTCATGACCTTGCCTTTGGTTTTAAATTTGACTTTAGGAAGATGAAATTAAATTAGAAAATTTTCATAGGTTATAAGTGCTAGCATTAAAAACTAATCATGGGATATTTGATTTATGTGTAAACCATAGAAGATTTTGAGGAATAGTTGGAAGAAGCGGGCTAGTGAGCTTTCGACTTGTTTTGAATAGCTAGATATCATCTTGATCTCTTGTAAAGTAAGTGGATAATTTACTACTTTTTATGCATATTATTATTACTAAAAAATATGATTTTAAACTTGTAGAATTTGAATTTGCATTGTTGAAATTTTGAAATGAACGAAGTCTTATTATAGTTTGTAGTATATATTCAAATATTGTCTCCTTTATTTCTTCAACAAATATTCTAATCACAAGTGCACTTGGGGATTTTTCAAGGAATTTTCATTAGATCCAAGATTTCAAAACAATTAATCAATAAAAAAATATTATGCTACCTGATATAACCAGAGATAGGAATCAATTCTAATCAAACCATAATATCAGAAATTAGAAAATATATATTTAACCATTTCAGATAGCATGAATTTTAGAAATGTCAGAAATTTCATGTCACAATAATATAAAATCAGTGATTCTATAAATAGTAATCATTATAAAACACAGAAATATACTAAATCATTTTCATATTTATACATCATGTGGTAAAATGAAATCACTAGTTCCAATAACAGAAATCAATATAAAATATATAATTTTGCTATAGCAAATAATTTTCAGATACAAAACACACAATTAAAATTTCAAAACAAGCTGACATCAAAAATCCAATTACTCAAAAATCATAATATTTCAGATAACAAAATTATTTTGTATTGCAAAATGGGATTCACAAAGAGTATAATTATCTACTCACCTTGAGGACATCTAGATAACTTTAAATGAAATTGTTCTAATTTACCACTTTCCCAAATTAGCTTATCAAATCCTAATTACCAAGTTCACATAACCTTACAACAGATTCTCTGTTCCAAAAATATTATAGTTTTTGATGTTTAAATTTCAAATAGAATAATCTTGCATAGATAAAAATCAATCTTTGAAAGAAGCAGTACCTACTACCCAATGCCCGATTAGGGTTTGGGTATGTTATCGAAAAAGTACAGCAAAAGCAGAATGAAGTCGCTGGCCATTAGAGGGAGATTAATGGTGGAGCTATTACCAACGGCAATGACGGTGGCTGGCTAGAAAAATGAGACCACTATTGCATAGTACCAAGAAGGTAGGGGAGGCTAGTTAAAAGAGGTGAGATGGTTGTCATCACAGGCGAGGATGGACCAGTCCACTGCTCACGATGATGCCGACGAGTAAGCCGACTAGAAAAAAGAGGCAGCTCATCGGAGGCTGATCGGGACAGAGAAGGAAGTGGTCTAAAGCAAGACAACCACCACTGATGATCAGCCGAAGTTGAGGAGAAGAGCACAATGCCGAGCCAGGCTGATCCACAGCAGCCAAAGTTAACATAAAAGTTAGAGAAAGCAGGGGATCGGCTGAAGAAAAAGCTAGTTAAAGCTACTGAAGTAGAAAAGATCGATGACCAGTTGCTACTTGGACGAGCCAAACAGATGAGAAGGACAAACAGCTAATCTGACTGTCCCCATCATCGAAAAAGGAGGAAGATAGTAGAAGAAGCAAAATTGGAATAGAAGACTTCACTACTATTTTAGTTCGAATCGATCGGAGCTTAACTCGGAAGTCCAGCAAGAGAAGAAGGATGCTGAAGCAAAGAGGAGGAAAAATCAAGCCTAATGGCAGCCAGAGATAGTGAAGAAAGAAGAAGCAGATAGCCAGGGGAAAGGCTGGGTTTTTCAGAAAATAAAATGAAATAGGAGGGGCTACGCTTATAAGGAAAAATAAAATGGGGAAAATTGCAACTTAACCCCCAACGAAAGTTCAATATCCTCACTAAAGTCCTCCTGAAAAAGAAAAATTTATGATACGATCATAGCAAAGTTACCATAATTTTCATTTTAATCCACCAGATTTTTTTTTCCTAAGGCATTACAAATGTCCTTATGCATAATTTTCAACTTCATATTATTTGCATGATGATCAAATTTTAATGACTAAACAATAAGAAATATTTCAAGGTGTATTTGTTTTGATAAAAAAAATATTTTCCCTTGAAATGATTTCATATAATTGTGTGCTTATAGTTATAAAATATTAAAATAATAGAAATATTTTATTTATTCAATATTACATACATGTAAGAAGTGTAATCTAAAACAATATTTATTATTTAAAAAAAATTATTTTTTCTTACTATCATAATATCATATATTATTTTATTAATCATAAGATATAAAAAATGATATAAAAATTCTTTACTTATACAAGCAAATGAGATTTTTCTTTCTTCCAACAAAATAAACAAAGTTTTCTTCCACTGATGAATTGATTTCATTTCCTTTAATTTAGGAAAGAGAGATGTGTAACCTACAATTATATAAATTACACAATTTTGTAGTGCTTAAATTCATTCAGGCGCCTATTTTTCTTCTAAGATTAGAGAATTCATGACTTATTCTCCTATTGCAGGGTAAGAACTTTGTCATTGTGAGTTGGTTGTGGGCCACTCTAACTGTTTAACTGATACTATTTACACATTTGTGTTGGAACATGAGTGCAAACTGAACAAGATCAAGTATAAACTAACAAATTCCTTATTGTGTCATATATAATGCAGTGAGTGAAGAAGATCATCCTTCCATACTTTATCATAAACTGCGACGATGATAAGCTAACGGCACGTGAGCTATTTGACAAAGACCATTCGAAGATGCTTAAGGAAGCACAAAAATGGATAAAGGAAATAGCTCAATCATGTTCCACCATAGCAACGCTCATCGCCACCGTCGTCTTTACAGCAGTATACACACCGTGCTTAGAGGAACCAAAGCAAGTGGCTACTGTAAGCAGTTCTACATTCAAAATAAACATGTTAATGATAAAGAAACAATAAAATAATGCCTTAACCAACCTCTAGCCATTGCAAAAAATCCATTGGTTATTTTTCTGCAAAACAAACAACATATGTGTTTTAAAATTCAAGAGAAGAATGCTTTTGAGCTTTGGTTTCTGACTGTGATGGTGTAGCTTTCTTTTTCATTGATACTGAGCCAGGGATCCTCTTATTTATGGATGGGGTAAAACAACTAGCTCCATCACACTACCGTTGTAGCAAACTGGATATTTTGCACCATATTTGGACCATTTCAGTTACTGGGTTGTTGATGCAAACTAACTCCGAAGCACATGCAGCTGAACTCCAAAGATGACGCAACTATTTCTCTTTGTTAGCAACAACGACTTACATTCTCCCACTTGGTCCGAATAATATCCAAGGAAAACTAAATGCATGAATCATAGCGGTAGGTCCTCTATATATGAGTATTACCTTCTATGTATTACAATGCACCTTGTTTCCCATAACCTAATGAATAAGCCTTATGCTTATTCAGGATCCTCTTAATGTTGATTTCTCTAAGTATGTATGTGCACACCAAATGAGAAAACAACTCAAATCAAGCACAGGCTATATCAAACACTCAATATGGGTACAAGTCCCATTCTCGCTACATGATCCTTAAACGCTGTAGGTGGCATGCCTTTTGTTAA
>JANHAO010025041.1:0-11456 GCA_026873985.1 Saraca asoca
TCATGAGGGCATGTTGGCAACCTTTGATCGGATCGAGCTATTAGAGCAGTCCCCCTTCTTTTGGAAAAGTACATTGAAGCTCCCAGATTGCATAGGCAAATTACGAGCTGGGGGGCTGATGTTGTGGGGATTTCTTAATAACAAAGGCCCAAGGAGCGAAAGGCCCAGAGACAAAGGGAATAGCGCAAGCTCGGACGAGGCCTCCATGGACATCGTAGAAGACAAAACTACAGCGAGCTCTAAATAGCGATGACACTAGCGTGTTCCTCCCTCTCAAATGCCTGAGAACTAGTCAAGAGCTTGACAGGCGCCGCCTAAAAGACTTTGACAGCCCATAGCCTCCCAGGGTCCGATAATGATTTGCTCAGCATTTATTGCTTGCCATCTAGACATTTAATGCTAACATAGACATAATCATAGTTACATTAGAATAAACTATTATTGTCTATCATAAGCTCCCCCATATAAAAAAGGAAAGAAAGTAATCTATGATGGTAAGTTCTCCCTTCTCAAAGAAAATAATACAACTCACCGTGGACGTATGAGTCTTGCAGACTTTGGCTGAACCACGATAAAAATTCTTTCTTGTTCTACTCTCTTGCCTCTTCTAATCTCACCGCAAACTCATACGAGTTATTTCATATAACAGCAGCTCGGTTTCATGAACCCTTATTGATCGATTGTCAAAATCGATTGTCAACACTAAGAAAATTTTACTCCTCTTCAAAATTAATTGAGGCAAAAATAATTTTAGATTTGGATGGTCAAACACAAACTCATTCACTTTTTTACCAATAATGGATTTTGAATGAAATTTAAACGTGCACTTCATTTTATTCCCACTTACTTTTCTTCGCACTTTCCATTTTTAACCGTACTTCTATATCTTACTAATATTGTAATATAACATTTTATACCTTCTCACTTGTTTCCTATCCAGGGTAATTTTTATCTTCCATTCTCAAATATAAAACCCATTCATACAAAAATAAATTTTATTATTAAGTTTTCCTAAATTTCCTCGTGTGATATTCAAACAAGCCCTAAGTTTGGTTGTTTGAACCTTAAGATATATTATCCATTAAGAGGATCAGTATAGAGACATTATTAATTAAAATAAAGTTAAAATACTATATTATTTTTATAGTTTTTTATTTTTAATTAAATCTTTGTGGTCTAAAAAATTTAAATTGAATCTTTATACCTATTTTTAATTTTTAATTAAATACTTATCATGTTTTTATTAAATTTTATTAATAACTGATAGGCCTGATTATATTTTTTTTTGTCCTTATATTTTACACGTTACCCACTTTTAATTCCCTTTAAAAAAATTTTAAACAATTTTTTACCCCTCTTATACTTGAATGTGACCAAATCAGGTCCATTCCATCAAATTAAAAACAGAGTAGCTTATGTGGCAAACGAAATTGTTAGCATGGCATATCAGTATTTTTATTCCTTTTCTTTTGTTCTTTCTTTGCCTGTTTTTCCTCTTTTATTCTTCTTCTCTCGTACAGCCTTCGGACTTCTCGACTCTTCCTCTGCCACCTTGCAAACCCACGGTGATGCCTCGTCTGAACCGGCGCCACCTCAAGCTTCCGTTGCGTGCTCTCACACCGCCATTAACCTCCAACCAGACGCAAGCCTAGCTTCAATCAGCCCAACTCCAATCTGCCCATATGGTTCTGTGAACTTCCTTATACTAGGAATTGCAAAACCTAGAACATGTGTCTCCGTGAGAACAAAAAAAAACGAGACCTTGTGATCTTGGTTTTGAGAACTAATTCGAGAAACAGAACACGAAGGAGGATCAATTAGAACTACCTTAACAAATGCCATAAGCTCTCATCCTTAAAATTGCAAGACTACAATATTACACTCATCAGACTGTGTACTGTTTTCTTCGATTGGATACGTTGGAATTTTCACTCAAATTTTATTTTTACAAAGTAAGATAAATTTCTATTTATATCTTTATTTTTTTTAATTTTAAATTTCGGTTAAACAAGTATTTTAATCAAATTAAATATATCTTATTATTTAATATTAAAATTAAATTAGACTTATTATTTAATAAGAATTTTAGTTTATAAACACTATTATGATACAAAGTTTGTTTAAAGAGCATGAAAGAGTTAGTTTTTGTAATTCTAATAGAGTTATTTGATATTCCACAATTAACTCTAATTTCTTTTTAGTGATTATAAAGAATGAAAAACATATATATTATAAGATATTTTTTAGTGTATTTAAAATACGAATTTAAGAATTATTATATCATTTGTACTGTCTTTTATTTCTTTAATGGAATTTATTTTTTGTTTTTGTCTGTAAAGTAGGCTAAAAGCCAAACCATATTAAATATTTGTGTCTTGTTATTTTTCACTTCTTTGCTTTTGAATTATGCAAACACATATGCTTCATTATTTCATCTAAAATTTCCCAACAAATGGTATCAAAACCTAATTTTGCCAAGTTTGGATTCTTATTCTAGTTCTGCTCCCAAACAAGTGGTATCAGAGCTCAATTTTATCAAGTGTGGATTCTGATTTTGGTTCTACTTGGATTTGATAATCTTAGTTGATTATATTATTGTGTTCAATTTGATTAAAGAAGTATTGACATAGATTTGTTTTAGAATTTTATATCAAGCCCAGATTTTATTTGAGCAATAGCTTTGTTTATATATTTATGGTGATTTTGCTTAAAAAAAACTTTTTATGAAAAAAATAAAGCAAATTTGATGCACTTATAAAATGCTAATATTCCACTGAAGGTTGAGTTTTGAATTCATCATCTATAGAGAAGATAATTCAAATTTGGTGTAACTACTTAATATTGATCTGGAATTATTTGCTTCAGTATTTGAAAACTTTGGAATAATGAAATTTGTGTCAATATAGAGATTGTTGGGATTTTGACCCAATTTTTATTTTTGTGAAATAGAATAATTTCCTATTTACATATTTATTTTTTTCAAGTTTGAATTTTAATTAGATAAAAGATCTAATTAAATTAGATATATTTTATTATTTAATATTGAGATCAAGTTAAACTTATCCTTTAATAAAGATTTTGGTTTATAAATACTTACATGATTCAAAATTTGTTTAAAGGACATGAGAGAGTTAGCTTTTGTAATCATAATGGGATTACTTGATATCCCATAATTAGCTCTTATTCTTTTGTAGTAATTATTAAAAGTGAATAATATATACATTATAAGATATTTTTTGGTGTATTTAGGATATAGGTTTAAGAATTATTATATCATTAGTACTTTCTCTCATTTTTTTAGTGGAATTTATTTTTCGTCTTCGCCCATATAGTAGGTAAAAAGCTGAATCGCATTAAATATTTTTGTCTTGTTACTTCTTTGATCTTGAACTATGCAAGTGCACACGCTTCCACATCAACCAAAATATCCCAACACTAGAAAGCTAAGTTGGAGTGGGAAAGTTATGAACTTTACTTGACACTACCAAAAGTAGTATTCTTATAAGCTTATCATAGAAGTGGGCAAGACTGGAATTTCCAAGAAATTAATTTAATGTAGAAGCTAGATTACACATTGGAATTGGAAAAAGAAATGGGAGAAAAAAAAAAGAAGAGTTGGGATGATGAAGAAGAAAGGAGATTAGACACAATTTTTTTTCTGCAAATTTGGTGCTACCATGGAGGTTTGTTTGCCATCATGGAAGTTCCATCTCTAATTTAATCGAAAATGGTCATTGAGATTTGATTTGGCCACGTTATCATATGAACAGGACCAAAATTGTTTATGATTTCTAAGAGGGACCAAATGGGCATAATGTACTTTATAGATTGAGAGGCACATGACTTATCATTTCCATCTAAAAATAGAATATTTAATTAAAATGTCATAATTTGATTTAAGTTATTTGTCATTTAGAATATAAATAGAAATAGTATGAAAGTTTTATATCATCAATCATTAAGCTATATTAACAAAGTGTTGTCCGTATATATTTGTTACTAAAGGAATTCAACAAAAATATAATAGAAAATATCCAATTAAAAATAAAAATAAGGATAATGACTCAATTCAAAATTTTTAAATCATAACTCTTTGTTTGGTTCATGTTGACAGTGGAATTTGATAAGGTCCAAATCCAGCTAACCCAAGCAGTTCTTGGGACCTCAAACTGCCATCTAATCGAGCAAGTGAGAAATAAGGAGGTGAAGAGGAAAAACAATAAGAACAAAGAGAGTTTTTTAACGTGATCCACCAAAATCCTCTATTAGGATCCCCACGTCCACAATAATGTTATTGCTTTGAAAATTTAGTAGAGTTATAGTATGTGTTTCTTAGCTTGAAGATGATGATGCCTGTTGTGTTTATTCCTCCCACCTTTATAAAGGTTAGGAGGTTACAAATGTAATTTTACAAGTTATAATTCTGTTACATCAATAATAAATATAGTTAACAATCTAAACTACTGCAACTCAGCTTCTACAGGCTGCTTTCTGCGGATGGGCCTTTGTAAACTATTTCTTGCATACTGGCCCTACAAGTTGGGTCTGAGAGAGTGCTTGCTCCAGGTGAGCAAGTTCTTAGCTGAGCGGGATGTCACGTCTTGCAAGTTAGGACTCCAGATCTGGGGTCACTACTAGTTTTTGGCTAGTGACATCAAATTCACATTAGGCGATGCAAGCTCGTGTAGGTCGAACTACTGGCTATGCGAGCTGAAGTTTATCTCTTAGTGAGTTAGGGCTCTTGTCTTGCTTTATACTTTAAGCTTTGTAGTTGGCGACATAGTGCTCTTAAGTGATCTTAGCTCTTGGTGGTTTAGACTTTCTTAATTGGGCTTGCTTGTAGCTGGGCTTTCACCGATCTATTCTGCACAAAACCAAAAAACACCCATAACATTAGCCCCCCCAACTCTCAATCCACTTCATCGGCTAGGAGTTGAAGTTTACCGGTAAAACCTTTATTCATGGATTGTCATGCAGTCAAAGTTTTTGTAGTCAGCCTATCATTTTATCTACTCTAGGCCATCCCTTCTACTATACGTGCTTCATAGCTACTGGCATGTCAACCTTATTTTCTTTCAAGCCATTTAATTAAGAGCGGTTGAACTCTTTCTTGACTCTTCGATGAGGCCAAGCTGGTCTATTTAAGGTATGGGGAGTCCTTCTTCCTTACTTACTGAGTAAATTGATGGGTGCCTTAGATAAGCCCCCCATATTTCTGATGGTTTGTCTTTCTGATGAGGTGTGTATGGTTTGCCACATAGCAAGTTTTTACAGACAGTCCTTCTTTGAGGATTCTGAGAGATCTTACATAGACCTTGGATTATTTCCTCATGATTGTGCCATGAAATCTTGTTCTTCCAGTCATGTTCCCTACTTCTCAATCCTTGAGGGATAGGTAAGCTAGAAAGGAGTCTTAGTTGAGGAGAACAACAAGAAAAAGATTAAGAAGCCAACATGCTCGTCAGCCCTCCAACTAGTTTGGAGTTCATCTCCCAGAAGCTAGTCTTCTTTTTTGATACATAATAGCCATAGGTTTTTTCCAATTTGTACTTTGAATCTTTTTATGTAAATTTACCTCGTTGAGTGAGGCTTTTAATGAATGAATTTTTCTTCCTGATCCTTGCAGCTGCATTGAATGTTCTACATATCACAAATGATAATATAAATTCTTGCAAATCACGGCTAAATGAAATGTCTAAACAACCTATCGATCATGTTTTTCAATTAGTAATGAATCTGAGCATCGGAGTGCCTCAATGATGAGTAGTATACAAGTAGGTCGCATGAGAGCTACACCTAGGAAGTCACATACGAGCTACAAATGATAAGTCACATGAAAACTACAAGCAATAGGTCGAGTACGGTGCTTGAGGGAGTTAGTTGCATGTGGAGGTGCATGTATATGGTGCTCTAAAGAAGGAGGTGGATAAGCTTCTAGCAAATAAGTTTATTCGAGAAGCCTATTACCCCACTTGGGTAACCAACCTCGTCCTTGTGAAGAAGAAAAATAGGAAGTAGAGGACCTATATTGACTTCACTAACCTCAATAAGGCATGCTCAAAACACAGCTTCCTTCTACCAAGAATCAAGTAACTCGTGGATGTAACAACGGGGCATGAACTCCTCAGCTTCATGGATGCTTACTCGGGATACAACCAGATCCCCATGGCTACATAGGATGAGGAACACAACCAGATCCCCATGGCTACAAAGTGATGCCCTTCGAATTGAAAAATATAGGGGTAACCTATTAGCAGTTGGTGAACATGATGTTCAAAGAGCAAATAGGAAAAATCATGGAAGTGTATATAGATGACATGTTGGTAAAGTTTGGACAGGTCGCCAACCTTATCCGTGATCTAGGAGAAATGTTCCAAATCTTGAGAAAATATCAAATGAAGTTGAATCCTCATAAATGTGCATTCATAGTTGCTTTAAGAAAGTTTCTGGGGTTTATGGTAAATAATATGGGAATAGAAGTAAACCCAGGGAAGATCAAAGCTCTCTTTGACATGAGATCTCCCATTGGACCTAAGGATGTACAAAGTTTGAACGGCCAAGTCACGGTGCTCAACAAATTCATCTCTGAGGTGATGGATAAATATGTTCCTTTCTTCGACATCCTAAAGAAAGCAAAGAAGTTCGAGCGGATGCAACAATATGAAGTCACCTTCCAGTAGCTCAAACAATACCTTGAGTGAGCTCCTCTTTTGTCGAAGCCAAAGAAGTGTGAGAAGTTCATCATTTATTTAGGAGTATCCCAGTATGCCCTTAGTGCGGCATTAATGTGAGAAAAAAGTGGAGCTTAGTTTCCCATTTATTATGTAGGGAAAAGGCTACTGGACACTAAGACAAGGTACTCGCCTATAGAGAAGCTCACATACTGCCTAGTAGTTGCCTTGAGGAAGCTGCAACCCTATTTCTAAGTCTATAGCATAGAAGTGCTCACACAATTCCCATTTAAACAAGTCCTACAAAAGATGAATGTCTCTGGTCGGCTTCTTAAATGGGCAATTAAGTTAACTCAGTTTGATATTGAATATAAGTCCAGACTAATGATCAAAGGACAAGACCTAGCAAACTTTATTGCAGAATTCACTGGACCTATATAAAAGGAAGTGGAGACTTCAAAAGCTCCATGTTGGGAACTGTATGTTGATGGGTCATCAAGTGAATAAAAGGCCATGGTAGGAGTGCTTCTCATCAGTCCTGAAGGACACAAAATCTTTTGTGCGTTAAGCTTCAGCTTCCAAGCCATGAATAACGAGGTTAAATATGAAGCATTATTAGGCTAGGGTGTAACTGGCAAAAGAGGTACGAGCTGAAAAGTTTAAGATTTTCAGTGATTCCCAGCTCTTTGTTTGCCATATGCGAGGAGAATACTAAACTTAATGATCAAAAATGGCTACCTATCTACAGAAAGTCCAGGAATTACTAAGCTCATTTTAGCATTATGAGGTCTATCAGATACCATGAGCCCAAAATGTGCATGCTGATGCCTTGGCTCACCTGGCCATAACCAAGGACGTTGACTTCCTGGGGGCAATTCCAATAGAATTCCTCTCATCCCCAAGTATAGAATAGAAGGATGCCCTGATGACAGTTGTCAAGATGCGAGGTTCCTAGATGAATCCAATCCTAGACCACCTACAAAATGACAAACTACTAAAAAATAAGCTCAAGGCACAGATATTACGAGCTCAGACAGCCAGGTATTGCATCTATGATAATGTGCTGTACAAAAGAGGGTTTTAACCCTACTTTTAAGATGCATTAATGGCTTTGACTATGACATTGTTCTAGAAGAATTCCATGCAGGCCATTGTGAAAGTCATGCCGAGGGCTATCTTTGGCCCAAAAAGCTCTCCAGTAAGGGTTCTATTGGCCTACTATGAAGTAAGATGCAGTTGAACTTATCAGAATGTGCGACAAATGCCAAAGATTCACAAAGATCCCACGAGTCTCACCAGCCTATCTATAGCAAATGGTTAGTCCATGGCCCCTTGCAATTTAGGGTATGGACTTAATTAGACTACTCCCCCTACAGCTTGCAAAAATTGCAAGCATGTAGTAGTAGATGTAGATTGCTTCACCAAGTGGGTAGAAGCAAAGGAGCTCGTAGAGATCTCTTCTGCAAAGATCGAGAAGTTTGTATGGAGTAACATCATTTATAGATTTGGAATCCCCCAATAGATTGTAACTGATAATAGGAATCAATTCAATAGTGAGTAGTTCATCAAGTTCTACAATGATCTCAGGATCATAAAAAGTTTCTCGACTGTAGACCATCCATAGGCCAACGGACAAGTCAAAGCCGTCAACAAGATCATCAAACATATCTTGAAGATAAAGTTAAAGGCCAAGAAGGGAGCATGGGTGAATGAGCAACTGAAAGTGCTCTGGGCTTACAGAACCACAGTCTGCAGCACCATAGGAGAAATTCCCTTCTCAATGGTATATGGATTTGAGGCAATGATCCCAACAGAACTTGAAGTGGTATTATAACAAAGAATCACTTTTCATCCAAAAGACAATGACCAATTGCTCGTCAGAAATCTAGATCTCATAAGGAGATAAGGGAAAGAGCTCACCTCAGGGTCATGACTTACCAGTAGCGGGTCGTGAGGTACTATAACCAAAAGGTTTGAGCTCGAAGCTACTAGCCTAGCAATCTTGTTCTGCACCTTATCCTTCCAGGAGCACGCAAGGCCAACGAGGGGACCCTAAGACCAAACTGGGAGGGCCCGTTCATTATTAAGAAAGTTATTGGCAATAGGGCTTACCACCTGGCGAACATGAATGGAACAGAATTCTCTCGAACTTGGAATGCTGAACATCTCTACCCATACTACCAATAGAGATTCAAATTTTGTAAATTATTCAAAAAATTAGTAAAAACACTTAAGTGTTTCCTTGAATTCTTTCTGTATTTGATTGTTTGTAAATAAAATCTCAGTAAAGTCTTGCATGGGAAGCAAGTAATGTATCGAACGAAGAATGTTAGCTGAAGTGCCACCCATTGGGTGTTCATTTTTGTAAAAATTTACCAAGTCATGCATACGAAGCATTCAATTACGAGACTGAGGGGAAACAAGTAAAAATATCATAGAATTTCATTTAATGCAAAGCCTAAGTTCATTCAATGTAGCAAATTTATACAAAGTCCAAAAAATAGATACAAAGTTCAAAAGGGGAGAACTCAAAATCACAAAAAAACCAAAGCCTAAGAGCTTGGATCTTCAGGAGCTGAGCCTTCTTGAGGTAAAGAGTCGTAAGGTCACCCATCACTTAATCTCTAACAGCTTCCACAACCTGTGAGCCACCCTCTTTTTGAGTGGACCCTCAAGGGGAGGAGCTTCAGCTATGGACTTTGCACCCTTTTTGGAAGACCTAGCCTTCGTAACCCTCTTGAAGCATTCAACAGCCTTAAGGGCCTCCTTGCCAAAAAAAAAGAAGTCCATCCCTGAATGTCACTCCCACAGGGTTTAGAAAAGAGAGGAATTGATTTTAGACTCAACCTTCTCTACTACTTCTATAACTAATAATGTTGTCTCTGCCTTGACCTTAGCGATCTCCTCCTTCCCGAAAGTAGCTTTTTTCCTAGCCGCTTCAAGCTCTTTCGTAGCAATCTCGGCTTGTTGCTCCACTACCCTAGCTCACTGCTCCGCTATCTCATCTCGCTTTGCTGCTAGCTCATCCTGTTGAATAACTAAGTCTAGATTGATCCTTGCTTTTGCTAGATCATTGACTATCCTACCAAGGTTCAATGCAATGGCCTTATAGTTTGCCACTTCCTGAGATAGAGCAACCTCAGTGTCCTTAGCCTTTTCTCTCAACTCCAACGCCTCAGTAGTAACAGCAGCCAGATCATCCATAAGACTCACTTTCTCTTCACCCTGGGCTCGAAGCATCTTGTTTAGCTTCATCATTGTTCGCAAGTTCTGAGGAACCAAATAGTCAAGTTAGATTACGAAGAAAGTAAAAGGATTGGGATAAGAAGACTTTACTTACCAATAGGCTAAAATGAGATGCATAGCTCACCAACCCCTCGAATGAGAAGTCCTCTAACTCCAATACTTTGGCCTTACTGCGAGGCCCCAAAATCACATTGATGTTATTCAAAAGGTAGTCCAAGTGCTCCTCTATCTTCGAGCCAAGCCCAGTATGTTGCTCATTGACCTCGACTTCTGGCACCATCCGATGTCGGAGGCAACGACCTTTTTCCCTTTCCCCTTCTTCTATTTTTTGGTAGGGGGCTTAGAAAAGGATGCAACCTTAATTGCAGCAGCCATCTCAAGACTTGAAGTGGGAGCTAACTCTTACAAGGGTGCAACTGCCAAGGCCGAGGGTTGACTTGCAGCAGTGGGAGTTTTGTTGGCATAAGGAGCCAATGAGGTCAATGGAGAGACGTCAGGTGGAGGCTTTCAGAGGGTAAGCTTCATCGCGTACTTAAAATCTTCAAAGTTCACTGGGTCAATCTCTTTGACATGGCAAGCTCTGATTTCCTCAGTGAACTTGGTACTCATGGTTGGGACGAGCTTGTGCGAGCATAAAAGATGCTTGTCAAATTAAAACTCATTCTAGAGATCATCCATAGCAGCAAATTGATCCAAGACCCTGAGCTCTTAAGCCTCAAGAGTCAATTTCTTACCAGCCCCATCTGTAAAAAGTAAAAAGTGTTAGAACCAGAAGAGCAAATATAAAAACTCATCAAGCTCGCACAACCATAGTTCAGTCACCAGGATAAAGGACAAAACCAAATTTGTTAAGGTATCACAAAGATAGACAAGAGATGTAAAACAAACGGGTCTTGTAATTCCCCACATTGGATTTTCCTTTGGTGTCATCCTGTGGTAAAATTTTCCTGTGCTCATTTTACCGAGCTAAAAGGTAGTATATTCTCTCCTGCAAACCTATACTCCTAATACTATAAAGGTAGTAGAGAACCCTGACAAACAGAAGGGGAAGGTTATTCCTTAGATACACAAGTGCCAAGGAAGTAAGCTAGGAATAGGAGTTCAGCGTGAGATAGAAAGGATAAAGTTTCATTTTATTTAATAAATTGACAATGTACGGATGCACTGGTAACCTAAACCCGATACTGAGATGCTAGGGGCTAATTGTAACAAACCTTCGAGGTGGATAGGCTGCATGATTGCTCAGAGAGGATGATATGATGCGACATCCTCTGGGGAGCTGGAATGTTCAGACCATGCCCTGAAGCTCATTCAAGCTGATGGTCGAGATGTGGTGGTTGAACACCAAGCAATCCCCCTAGCCTTCGACAGGGTCTAGAAGACCCCTGAGCCCTCCAACGACCTCGCCACTCTGTTAGTGAAAATGGGTGCCCTAGACCAATTTGATTGAGTCCTATCGCATCCACAACTAAACATTCTGTGGATTGGATATTAATGGTTGATCATTCATCTTATGTTGCATTCATCGAGCATTGCATA
>JANHAO010025042.1:0-11450 GCA_026873985.1 Saraca asoca
ATCATGTAGTGAAAATGGGACTTGTACCCATATTGAGTGTTTGATATAGCCCTTGTTTGATTTGGGTTGTTTTCTCATTTGGTGTACATATATGTACATAGAGAAATCGACATTAAGAGGATCCAAAATAAGCATAAGGCTTATTCATTAAGTTGTGGGAAACAAAGTGCATCGTAATACATAAAAGGTAATACTCACATAGAGAGGACCTACTACTATGATTCATGCATTTAGTTTTCCTTGCAATTTATTCAGATCAAGTGGGAGAATGTAAGACGTTGTTGTTACATGATCTTCGCATGTTGATTGCGTGAATATCAATTGGTTGCTGAAAGTTAATAACAACATTCATCGATTTTCCAACAACCATGTGAACATTTGGCAATGGAATAAAAGTGGTCCAAATATCCAGTGAATATCCAAGCTTCTTGCAATGGTAGCTTAATGGCAGTGTCCATTGCATTCCATCTATAAAAGGGATCCCTAAGCTCTGTTTCTATTATCACCTTCTGTACACTATCATTAAGTAAGAAACTGAGAGCTTAAAAGACTTCCTTTCACATTCAGGAGTTTTGATATCATCAACATCCTTTGGCATCAGTAACAAAGCAAATTTCGTAATGGCTGGAGGTTAGTATCTGCCCTTATTTATCTCATTTTTGTTATTAACTTGTTCACTCTTGTACACAGAACATTTATAGTAGCTTGATTAATTTTAATGCTTTCTGAAGCAACCTATTTTTGTTTTAAAAAACACTTAATTGACCTCACTTTATCCACCAGAGCATAAAGTCCTTGCACCTTTTGATCTTCTTCCGTAGTTGGAAGAGTCCAACAGCCCAAAACATTAATAGCAACAATTATATCACATTCTCAAATAACAAAGTAAGAGTTATGATAGTTTCCTCCTTTGTTAGCACACCTTATGAACCACCTGGCTTCAGGCATTTGGTCATAAACCAAGCATAAATTTTTCTTTAGCAACAAGAATGAAAATACAAAATAATGAACTTTTCATGCAAGCAAGGTAAAACAATGACATAACAAGAGAAGGGATAAGAGTTTCTTAATATTTACTCAATGAATATTATATTATCACAGCTTATCCCAAAATCAACTTGGCATTTCTAAAGCTACATCATTTTTCAAATTGGTTTCACAAGACCATCGAAACTAATACATGAATCTTCTGAAATTATACTAGAACCACCAACAAAAATTTAAAATATGCATTGACAAAAAGAAAATAATTGATATATTTAAAATTACAATCAAATTCATCACTCTTCCTCTAAAAATAAGCATAAAATTGGAAGGAAAATTATTAAATCTTAAAACTCTAAAACCAAAAATGAAATCACAAAGAAAAATACTTTAGAAAGCCAAAATGAGAATTAGCGATTTACTTTCAAATAAGAATTAGATAAACAACTAGGGTAAAGCTGATTAAATCAGTTGTTGATGAGTTGCTAAGCTTCCATTTTTGAATGACCATAATCAATTATAAAGAAAAAATAAGAGTGAGATGATTAAAATTGATATGGATATCTATATGCCTTTTCTTCACAAACGAGAATAAAAGTAAAAAGGGGAGCGAATAATCTTCAACCATCAAATAATAATTTTTTGAAATTTGAAATGAGACTAATGAATATTAATTAATTTCATGTTTAATGTTTAGTAATGGTCACCAGCACTATTAGCAATAAAATTGCACATTAACATATATTGATGGTCATTCTATAATGTTGTGATTTATATCTACATTGCTGTCCGGTTGTTACAAAAAAATTGTAGAAAAATCTCTTTTTTCTTATAGTGATAAGTTTTGTTATGGATTTGTTTGATTGGCTGGTTGGTTCAAACAATCATTTAATAACTTTGAAAATATGGTTTCAACTTTCTTGATGACATAAGTAATGTATAAGCCAACTTCTCTATCTTTTAGTATAATAATTTAACCACATGAAAGACTTTACTTGTAAAGTAGATTGGCTTCTATTGCTCATTCCGTTCTTTGATCAACATTGAACTGATTGCCTCTTTGGTCACAATGAGGTAAAGGTACATTTTTTCATTATATTCATGTTTTGATAATATTGGTAGAGCTGCTAAGTAATACTTAAAATCCATGAATGCTTGCTCATAACTATTGTTGTGAGTATTTTTGGAACCACACAAATGGGCTGGTAAAAGCTCAATGGATAAACTTGACTGATAAGGGCACACAGCCTGACAAATATACATTGTCATACTTGATAAATATACATTGTCATAGTTTGCTAGCTTAACCAGGATTAAGGTTGTAGGAGTAAGGCTTCAGGTCATTAAATGCAAAATCAGATAGCTGGTCAACAAAGGTTAAAGCAATAACCTCAGGTCATTAGGGATGAGGTTTAGCCCGTAGCTTGAAGTATGCCCTCCCAGCCATCAATTTAGAGAAAACTGTTCAATTGCTTATTTAATAGGAATTTGTTATTAACCACTGTAATAAATTTATGATTCATTTCTATTATAGAATACATTTTAACACCCTGGTTACTATAAAAAAGGGGTTCAAATCATTGTAAGGATGAACAACAATATATGGTTACTCTGCCAAAATACTCAGCAAAAAAACTGAGAAATAAATAACCATGGATGTAAGCCTTGATTTTGGTTGAACCACGTTAAAAACTACTTGGTGTCTCCCTGTTCTCTCTCTTTCTCTCTCTTTTTTACACTCAAATAGTAGTTTGGGGTTTTGGACTTAGGTTGACCGAATTTTGTCATCAACAACTATCATCCCAATTGAATTCTTTTATAGTTTTCAAGATTTTATAGAAAGGTAGGCATTTGTTTGTTGACCTTGTAAAATCATTTTTTATAAGAATTTATAAGCAATTATTTAAACAAATTTAAATGGTTAAAGAAAGATCAATACCTTGACATGAATCGAGATAGGGCCCTTATTCAATCTTTTAGTCTTTACACTTCTTTGAAGTTGGCCAGACTTCTCATGTCAAGGATAGCATGACGTCTTGCAAGGTTAGCCTCAATTCCCCTCTCCATGAGCATAAACCTTATAAACCTTCATGCAATGACACCAAAGGCACACTTGCTAGGATTAATTCTCATATTGTTTCGTTTCATCACTTGGAAAATGTCTTCAAGATCTTTGAGGTGATCAAAATGATTGGTAGATTTTATCAGCATGTCATCAACATAAACTCCTAGGTTATTTTCAATTTCAACATTAAAAACTTTGTTCAACATCCTTTTATAAGTCATGCCCACATTCTTCAATCCCAAAAGCATAACTTTGTAGTAATACACACCTTCATTGGTAATAAAGGCTATTTTTTTTATCCTCTAACAACATAAAAATTTGATTATAGCATAAGAAATAATCATAATGTAACACCACCCTAAGGTTAACCAGACTAAATTCAAACACATGTTTACAAGGCTAGCTAATTAACTGCAGGCTTGGTTCTCGAGGGTGGACTAACTGGCTGGTTACTCCTTAAGATGTGGTTGACTACTGCATACACTCTCACAAGGTCAACTAGCGGTGCTTGACAAGTCGGTCCGATGCCATCCTAAGACTATATAAAGAGAAACCTTTTAGTAAATTTCAAAATTCTCACTTGCAAGTGAGTAGCTCTCTGAAGGGCATTGCTTAACAAAATAGGATTCTGGTATATGCTTTTCAAAGGTGAGTCTAAGGTAAGGTTTTTGGCCTGAAAATGCTAATTTCTTATCTTAAGTTCTTTCGGGTTTAGTTTTGATTTTTTTTTCTCCTAGATTTTTGTAAGGTGTTTCCCCAATAGCCAAATTCCAAAATTAATACTAGAGATAGGCTCATGCATTGTAGGTCCTAGAGATTCTCATTGATTGGGAGAGTAGGAATTCTACTATCTAGCTCCCTTTTCATATAAAGTACGTTGTTCTAACAATTATCCAAATGTTTTTAATGTGTTAGAATTGGGAATTAGGCCAAAGAATTTAATTCAAACCTAAATCAGTTTATTTAAAAATTACAAAATATGATTAGATTTGTAGACGTAAAGATTCATAAGGTAGACCAAGAATTGATCTAGAAGGTCAATATATGAAAATTAAGGAACAGACCAGATTTACATGTGGGATGTAGATTCAAGATCTTGGAATTAGGAATTGTTTTCCTTCACAACTATGTGCATAATTGTTTGAAAGAATATATAGTCTAGGATAAGCAATGGGAAGTAAGCATTAACCCAAGTTGTGCATAATTTTAAAAATATCAACTTTGAATAAGCATTTGAGGATAGAGCATTTAGATCATATGAATGTAAAGGATTTTCATGTACAAAATAGTTTTATTTTTTTCAAGTTTAATTTTCTTCAAATTATTATCTCATAAAGTTTTGAAAAGGTTCTATTATGGAAGATATTTACCAAAAATATTTTTAAGTAAATCATTTTATGATATGAATTTTTCTTCAACTTAGCTAAATTTGGTTTATTTATTTTATTTAAATCATTTATGCAAACTATTATTCTTTTAAAAATAAACTCACTGGTTTATTTTAACAAATTCATATTCTCCTACATTTTGAACATTTATTTTGAATCCTAAAAGATAAGAATTTCTCTAAACAAAATCATATTCTTATGAATATACTTATTTCATAAACATGTAGTATCCATTAAAAAAAGATAGGATAGATAAAAATGCATGGATATGTAGTTTTTTAATGGTCAATGGTAGTAAAGGAAATTCAATAATAGATATAAAAGAAAAGAATAATAAAGAGATGTTTGTGTTTGAAAACTAACATATAAAGGTAAAAGTTGGAAAACCTAAGTGTATCAGGACATGTATATTTATGTATGTGGTCACACAGTGTGACAGGGGACTTGTGATATGTTGGTCACCCATAATGATAGGAGGTCGTAAGATAGGCATAATCTACCATAACTTTATAAGAAATGTTATGTATGGTCCTAAAGTGCAAATCCTGTTATCAGCTATAAGTTTCAGTAGATATTGCTCTTTGAATAATTATGAATGTCAATATAAATATGTTTTGCAAGTTTTACAAGGTCAATATAAGATAATTTCATGATTTAAGTTATGTTTATGATAAGATAGACATATCAGTAAGACCAAGGACATATAGTAAGAATATGCAGATCAGATATAAAAGTATTGGAAATAATTGCAAGTATAGTTTTTGAAAATATATTCATAATCACATTTTCCTAAATACTATATTATATTACATTATTTATATTTATATGCATGACCAAAGGCTTTTAACCTAAAGATGGGTTAGTTATTTTTACTCACTGAAAAGTTGTACTTACACCATTCATTAACATTTTTCAAATTAATGAATTTATAGAAGTTATCTCAATTAGGAGATACTTCAAAGATGCATATGATTGAAATCAAGTATGTAGTTTCCCTAATATACTTTAGTGGTTAATGTGCATCCAACCAAATAATGGATCCTCAGTTACGAAATCAAATTTTCAATAAAACTTTTTTTTTAAATTTCAAAAACTATTTATGAAAATGACTTTCAAAAAACCTTACATGCCATATGTTTGAAATAAAAAAAAAAGCCCAAAAGTCATAATTTCTCATTATTTTCATGTTTTTCAAATTATGAAAGGATTTTTAATTATAGATTGCTCATGGATTCATCGATCACCTCAAGGTGATTCACGCTGTCACACTCACACCCCCAAATTTTAGGATGTGACACATGAAAACTAAGAATCACAAAGCCTAATGCTCCATCAACTAACTTGTTTATGTTTGATAGAGGATAAGAGTCTTTTAAGAAAGCCTTGTTAAGATTAATAAGATCAACACACATCCTCCAGCTACCATTTGCCTTTTGAATCATTACAACATTGACAACTAGGTGGTATGGGGGACTTCTTAAATAAATTAAGCCTTTAGAAGTTTGTCTTCTTCAACTTTTATTACTTTCAATCATTTTGGTTCAAATTCCTTTTCTTTTGTTGGCCTAGTTTAATAGGTAGGTCTATGGCTAGCTTAGGACAAGCAACTTTAGGATTGATACCCAGCATATCTGTTGTAGTCCAAGCAAAGACTTCAACATTATCTTCTAACAACTCAGTCAATTTGATCTTTAACTCATCTAGCAAGCCTTCTTTAACTTCAATGGTTAAGTCATCCTCTAGTCCAACTCTCCTTATATCATCCAGTTCAGACTTAGGCTTTGGAGTTCTTTCTTTCCTCTTTATTCGTGGTTGTATCAATTCAAGGGAAACAATCTTACCATCATCATTCTTTTATTTAAGCTTGATGTTATGCTTGTTGGACATTCTGATCAGTTTTTGTTCATTCACTAACTTTTGTTTGACTTCAAGGTGCTTGTTAACTCCAAACATTTATCCTTCTTCAAGGCTATTCATGTAACATCTTCAAGCCATAAATTGATAATCCTTAACTTGTCCCACTCTATTCTTGGTGGGAAACTTCATCAACAAGTGACGTGTTGACACTATTTCTCGAGCTTGATCCAATGACATTTGTCCAAGTATGGCATTGTACATTGTATTAAGTACATAAACAACTAGAAATTCTACATCAACATTACAAGTTTGAGGCTTATCCCCAAAGAAATTCTCAATTTTACAAACCCTAAGCCAGTACTTGTTTTCCAGCAAATTGATCAAATTTTGTTAAGCTTCCAATCAAAATATGATGTGCTCATGCAATGTAAGCATACAAGATATATACCAAACTACCCTAATTGATTAAGGTTTTTTTCATAGCATAATTATGGATATTGGTTATTACCATCAAATCATTGCAATCACACTCAAAACCCAAAGCATAATCTACAACAAAAAATGAAATAGTAGGTTCAAGCTCCTGCTTCAGTCATTTTCCTTTAACTATCATCACAGACAACAAATGTCTCCTTCTAGCATTCTTAGAAGTTCCTTCCCTTGTAAATCCTCTAGTTATGGTCACTACCATACCTACTAATTCTGCCTTGCCCTTTGGTTTCCTATGCTTTTCATCTTATTGTTGCTTTGGAAAATGTGACCGGGTTCATTCACACCGCTTTTGATCATTTTAGGGTTTATATTATCATTTATTTCTAAAATGATCATAGTTTTCATATTATTGTAGGTGACCCCTCCTTATTAATTCGTCAATCTCATTTTTCAAGCGTATGCATTTGGTGGTATTTTATTATTCTATGAGGGAACTTTATCAATTCCACTATCTTCATGTCATATATGATTTTCTTCATGATAGTTTTAAAAGGCATATAGTCATTGAAATATGGTTTTAGCACATATTTGTCTTTCTATTCACCTTCATTATTCTTTTGTTGATCTTTATTTCCTCATTTAGCTTGTATTTTTGCTTGTTTAACCTCTTCATCATTTATGAACTTACTGAGCTAGTAAATTTATTAAGCTTTCTATTGGTTTCTTGGCCAAGGATTTTAAGAAGTCTCCTAATTGAAGTCCAATCATAATAGAATTTACAACTACTACCTCCAGTAAATTTTTGATCTCTAATGCTACTTAACTAAATAGGTTAAGGTATTCTTTCAATGATTAATTTTTCCCTTGCTTGATAGTCATCAAGGAAGCACTAGTCTTCTTATGAGCTCTAAATATAGCAAAATGAGCTAGAAATTGGTTAACTGGATCTTGAAATCTAGCCATTGATTTAGGCTTTAAACTCATGAACCATCAGAGTCTAGCTTTCTTCAAAGATTTAAAGAAAGCCTTACATATTATTACATCTAGTGTTCTTAAAAGCAACTTTGCTACATGGAAGGCTTTAATGGGTTCCTATGAATTAGTTATGCCATCATAAGACTTCAAGTTAGTCAAAGTTTTAAAAGTTTTAGGCATTGACAATTTTATGATTTCATGAACAAAATATAGACATTCTCCTACTCCTCACAAATATTATTCTGATGATCAAACTCATAACTAGGGTTTGAAAGGCTAATGTCACAACTCCATTCACAGGATTACCAACCATTTGTCCAAGAATTTCCAATACTTTGTTGTTAAACTCTCCTGATCGGCCACCAAATGATCTTATACCTTGACTATTGTTACAATGATCTCGCCTCTTCTATTGTTCATTAAAACATCATTATGATCATTATTGTGGTGTTGATAATCAATTTGCCAATGTAATTCTCAACGCATCTACTTGAGTTCTACTTGTAATTAGCTATTTACACCTTAGAGCATTTTTCTCTCATGATTTTCATTTACATGTCGATGATGATCATGCCTATCAAAGTAACAGTGAACAAACTACTAAGCTGTTAGTGTTTAGCTATAATCACCAACTTTAGATTGTTGTACAAAGCAATGATCATGATCATGATGCATCTTGCAATCAAGATTCACAAATTCTGAGAATCAAATTTCTACTCACAACAAACAAAGAATAATAAAAAAACATGTGAGCTACATGAAATGTTCATATGAATTTTTCATGAATGATCTTGAGAGCAAAACTATATAGTGACATGGAAAAAATAACAAAGTAGGTATGAAAAACAAGAGCAAAAATTTTTTCAATAGATATTGTCTCAAAAAACAATAAGAAAGAGGAAATGATGATCATAAAATAATCAAGTCATAAAATAGGAAAGGAAAATCAATCAACCAAAAGATTCAGTGAGATCAAATAGTATCATCTACGAATATGTAATATCATCCATTCAATCATAGAATTAGCATAAATACATCAACTCAAAATAATTGTCAAACTTTTAACAATGAATATTCTAGTACAAAATCAAGAAATTCGTAGATTATATATAGATTCTATCACATAAGATGATGCTTGAAGAAATTGCCAAAAATCTTACAATAGTAGAAATTTAATAAAATTATTGATATATTTTTATAGAAAATTCACCAAAGAACCTTCAGCAAGCATTCTCTAGAACAAAATCAACCTATGATATTTGACAAAATTTTCATCATTAAAGAAAATTTGAACAAAAGAATATTTCAAAAACAATGAAGATGTAAATGAAGATATAATGAAAATTTGTTGAAAAAGCATTCATAATGCTCCAATCTTTATGAGTTCATAGAATAATAGGCTTAAAATGATAGGAAACAACTAAGACAAATTAAAATCATAATGCCAAAAATCTCAAATAGCTAAAGTTCATGAAATAGAGATTTGTAAAAGGAATTGATGTTATCATAGTGTTTATAGCTAATCAAATTGTAAACTACGTCAAATGATGAACACTCCAATCTTCGACAGCTAAGTATGGTGACTAAAGCTCCCTACAAAATGGCCTAGGTGGTGGTGACTACCCAAGCCCCTTAGAAACTTAAATCAATGAGCATTATGATGGAAAAAGTGTTAGTGTTCAAAAAAATCGTAGTGTGATCATACTTGAGTATTTTTTGGACTTTGAATGGATAATGTGATTTTTTTACGCCATAAGACTGTTGTAGGCTTATAATAGAAATAATTAACTCTAGCTAGCAATCCTTGTCCCTTTTGCATGTTCTTCTTCATTGTCTGGTGCTCATTGACAAAATAAATTCATATTCATCAATTATTATGCATCAATTATTATTATTATTATTATTATTATTATTATTATTATAAATGTATATTAAACAAAAAATATACACGATATGATTCAATATTTATCTTTTGCAATCATGTATATATAAACAATATACAATTAAGATAAGCTCCTATATTAAATAAGGCAATTGTCTTGATTGTATACTCATTTTTCACAATGAGTTCTATTCAACATACCATTTTTTGCATTTGCAAAGAGGAAGTGAGACTAAGAACATCATTTCCATTGATGCTTTCATTCTCATCTTCTTCAATCTTATTTTTACCCTTTTTGAGATAAAAAATCATTTGTTATAAATGGTTTTCCTGGGCTTTCAAAACCTTTACTTCTTCATTGAGAAGATTTATTTCAGACTAAAGATTCCTTAGAGTGAGAGGTTCATCTTCTTCTGATTTATATCTATCTAAAACATTTTGAAATTGTATTTGTTCAACATTGGTGGTTTTGAAGGTTTTGGAAAATTTGGTTTTTCAAGAATTTTTTGAAATTCTTTTAGATAATCTCTCTTTTTAACATCATCTGGCAAATTATAGTTAATATCAAAAAGAAGATCTTGTTCTGCTATGAGAACATTTAAAACATTTTAATTTTCAAGTAAATTTGATGGAAATTTAGAGGAAGAATTGCAATCAATTTCTTGAATTTGGCAAGTCTCTTAAACTTGGTTTTTGTCTTTAGAGTTTTCTGAAGATGTCTCAGTAGGCAAATTACTGTTTCATTCTCCAAGTTCTAATTTCCTATTTTTCTTATTTAATCTACAAAACTTTGCTATATGACCTGGCCAATTACAACTATAACAGGCAGGTCTCAAATCTATATTTGGAGATGGAGTGTACCTAGGTTTTCTAGTGGTTCTACTCATTTCGATTTGGTTCGTTTCTTCCTGCTTTTCTCCACACCTATGCTTAGGTTTGTAGATTTTCGGACAAGTGAAACCTAATTGATCATAGAAAGATCTCAACTCTCTACAGTTAAGAGTTTTTCCTTTGATTAACTGCCTATAAATCTTATTTTCCTGGTAGTATTTGAGGATTTCTTTCTAGACGTAGGCAACTATGAGTCCATAAGTAAATTGATCAAATGGAAATATCCCATTGAATTTGTTTCTAATTTTGTCTCTAACCTTTACTCCTAAAGGTCTAGGAAGTCTAGCTAGAAATTTATCTTTCCAAAAGGGTTGATTCTTATCATCCCAAAAGTAAATTTGACTAAAGAAGGTATCCTTATACCATCTAAATTTGTTAAGGGTTTCACATCTTAGATTGAAAAGTATTTTTACAGATTTGTCTTTCCATAGGATAGAATTTCCTATGAAGTGCATAACTATGGTGTTGGTCAAAGTAGTTGTAGTATTAGGAATAGGTCTACCATCTAATCCTAATACTAATTCTCCTTGACTATTCGATTTGAAAGCACTAAGGATTTGTTGTCTTTCTAAGTCAGTGAGGTGATCTTCCCACCAACCTTTAAGTTGGCCAATAAATCTGGTAACTAGGACATGAATGGCTGACATATCGTCACATTCATGCATTGTTTGGTAAGTTGTGCTAACCATGGTTATTTGTTGTAAGAGTTGGATGATCTTGCTAAGGTGTTCGGCCGGCCAGGGGCAAAATGGTCTGAAATTCAAAAATTTTCAAATCGGCCAACCGAACGTCCTATTCTCGAATCTGGCTAGGACAAAGCTAAAAAGAAAAGCTTTGAGTGAGAAGACCAACCTTGTAAGGAGTTACTCCTCAGCATCTCACATCGGCTATGTCGGGATCCGGGGAAGGCCATAAAAGGGGGGGTTCGCCCCTTCTTAAGCGAGGGCCCTTTTGGGGCAAGTGTTGCCCTAACGGG
>JANHAO010025043.1:0-11455 GCA_026873985.1 Saraca asoca
AGAATTACAGAAACTGCTCCAAAATGGTCGAAAATGCAGAAATTTGTTCTAATGAACCAATTGACACCAAATCACAAATACACATCAACACAGTTGGAAATAATCATTTTGGCACTTAAAATGCTAAGTATTAGGGAAAATAATTATGTCAAATCTTGTATTATAACTCCATCACAGGATTTGCCTCACGAGCTCTTGGGGGATCTTGTGCTGATCCCGAGTCACCTCCTCCAGGCATTGCTTGTGGTGCTGCTACTTAGCCAGCCGACTTCTATGACTTTTTGATTTGCTTTAGGTCTGGCACAAGGGGACGCATCGGAGGAAAATAAGCAGGAGTAGCTTGGAAGTCACTATCTTTCCTACAGGCACGAGCTCAATGACTGGCCTTCTACTCTTTCTTGCAGGAACAGTTGTGCCAGGTCTCTAAGCTTCTTGCCTTTGTTTTTGCACTTCTTTATTTGATGTAATTTTGCCTCGCTGGATGAGGTCTTTTGTTGTATGAGATTTTCTTCTTTCTTTTTGAATGTTGTAACCGATGCTTTGTGCATCGCTGCATGTAAATCTCTGATGACCAATAAAATGCTCTTTTGGCTAATCAATTGTGCTTTATTTTTCTAGTTGCTCAATCTGTTGTGAGTAAGAGTAGGGTCGCATACAAGCTACGTCTAAGAAATCTCATTCGAGATATAAGAATTTACCTGCATGAGAGCTATAGGTGGTCAGTTGCATGAAAGCTAAAATGATTTAGTTTTAGCATCTCTGTGCTATAGTGGGCCGGTGGCTAAGATTTTGTTTTGTTGTGGCAAGGTGAAAACCATGCACCAAAGTTTTGTTGGGGCGAGGTGAAAACCATTTGCCGAAGTTTTGTTTTGGCGAGGTGAAAATCATTCGCTGAAGTTTTTGTTTTCATTGAGGCGAGGTGAAAAGCATTTGCTGAAGTTTTGTTTTCGTCGAGGCAAGGCGAAAGCCATTCGTCGAAGTTTTGTTTTGGCAAGGTGAAAACCATTCACCAAAGTTTTGTTTTGGCAAGGTGAAAACCATTCGTCGTAGTTTTGTTTTCGTTGAGGTGAGATGAAAATCATTCGTAGAAGTTTTGTTTTGGTGAGGTGAAAATCATTCGCTAAAGTTTTGTGGTCGAGGAACTTCCTTCCTTGGTTGTAATTCATGGAATGTGGTTCATTTCGGATGTATCGATGGGGTAGGCCTTGCGCCATCTCCCCCTGGATGAATCTTTGCAATGACAAAGTGAAAACTTTTTATCTAGACAATGCTCAGCAAATTGACAGTTTACATTGATTCAGCATACAACAGTTGATACAATTAGTCACCATTGAAAACAGATGAGTGTTATAGGATCAGAATATGGTTCTGATGGAAGGCCCAGGCTCTTGGGTGATAGCTCACTGAGCCTACTGAGCACATTGTCCCGATGGTCTTATCACGTAATCCTGTATTTGACCTCTTCTAATGAGGTTTTCAATGGTGTCTTTTAGGGCCCAGCATTCTGAGTGATGTGTCCAGCCTTATTGTGATAAGAATAAAATTTGCTTTGGTCTCTGGGCTTGGCGAGCACCCTCATTGGTCTGGGCTTTTTGAAGTCCTCGTTATGCCTTTCTACGGAAAAGATTCTGTCTTGTGTATCTAATAGGATGTTGTAGCTCTCAAAGCGGCCTTCAGGTCGCTGAGGTTTTGGCTTTCTCGCGAGATGAGAAGCGGGGTCGTTGTGACTCTTGCTACTCTTCTTTTTGCTTGTAGTGGGACCACTATGGCCCATTTTAAGCTTAGGTTCCTCCATTCTAAAGGTTTCTTCCCATCTTATTTGTTTAGTAGCTCGCTTATAGAATTCAACAAGGTCTCGAGCTGGGGACTTGTAGAGGCTCCGGTACAATTTTCTGTCCTTGCGAAGTCCCACTGAGATAGCTGTTAGAATGCCCTCCTCCAAGGGATTCTCCATGGAGTTGGCCTCATGCCTGAATCTGGCTATGTAGCCCTTGACCAGCTTGTCCTTGCACTGGAAAATCATTGCGAGATGGCAAGGGGGCACAAGTTATTTCTTCAACCCTTGGTATTGGTCAACAAATTTCCTTTGGCATTCTTCCCAACTGTCGGTGCTACGAGTCGGGAGGCACCTGAGCCATGTCTGAGGTGTCCCCCCTAATGTGGCAAGAAAGATGTGGCACTTCACTAAGGGGTCAGTTGTTTGGAGGTCCATTTGGGTATTGAATGTGTCCAGGTGATCGCTCGGGTCACCATTCCCATCGTACAGCAAGATTACGGGCACTTTGAGTTTCTGTGGGAGAGGTCGCATCTCGATCTCCATAAAAAATGGAGAGCTTTCCTCACAACACGACTAATGGCTCTGAGGTTGCAGACACTCTTCTAACCATTTGAGCCTGCAGAGTATCTCCTCCATTGTCCGGTTCTACATCTCAAACTGTGGGGCGGAGCTTCCTGCTCGTTGTGATCCCCCTAGTTGTTGACTATCATGATCTTCATGGGCTTCCTTCTGAGCCTCTTTGCGAAGCTGCTGGAGCTATGCTATGAGTTCTCCTTGTCTCTGTATGCTCTGGACTTGGGCCTGTGCTAGCGCTTTGATGGTTTCTACCAGTTCTCTTACTGTGCTTTCAAGCACCGGACGAGGTTGGCCAGGCTTTGGTGCCTCTTGAGTTTCAAGAGTAGCAGTAGATTGTTGGTGAGCCCCTATAGAGGGAGTGTCCGTCGGTTAGAGGGCTGGAGTGGTTGAGCTGCGAACAGTTCTTCCTTTGGCCATTATTATACTACAAGGGAGGATTTAGAAAGCAGATGGTCCCCACAGACAGTGCCAAAATGTTAACGTTGGATTTCAGTTCGTACGGAGAGTCCCAAAATTCGGCCAATAGGAGAGGAGTTTGGGATCTAATGCTGCTTCCGAAGTGCAGAAAGAAATGGACCAAGAGGAAGAAGGAAAGGGAGGCATGGTATTTTTAATATGGTTTGGCTAAATCCGGGTGGTATCAGACCCTACGTCCATGGTGGAGATTTTATTAATGTTTTGGAAAGTAATTTTGGTTGAGTTTCTGCTTACAAAGTTCGACCCCCTTTTTCTTTTCTAACAATGCAGTCCTATTTATAGAGGAAGGAGGAGTTACATGCATTAATTATAAGCAACAATTGTGTTACATAAAGATATAAATTGAAAAGACAATAAAAGACTACAACTCAACTATTGCAGAATGTAGGCTGCGGGGCGGGTCCCCTTGGTCGGTTGTAGACTTGCATCTGTCTGCACCTGCTGCCTGGCATTGCTTTACCATGCGAGGTGCTTAGCGTCCCGAGTGGGGATTCCTAGCTCGGGGTCGTCATGGGAACCGCTGTAGCGAGCTTGGTGCTGCTGTAGCGAGGTAGCAGGCTTGAGCAGGGTAGTCAGCTGTTTGGCAAGCTGGTCTTATGAACACCTAGCTGCATTGTTGTCTTGCGACAAGCGAGGTGAGACTTGCTTTGCGGGATGGTAACAGGATGACTTCACTATGCCGCTTTCTGACGGAGGGTAAAGTGAAGCTTGCTGGGTGCCTTTGGCAAGACGAGGAGCTTGGCCTTTGTCGTGCTCGGGAGCTCATTCTCTTAAAGCTATTTTTTACCTATAACAATTTCTTTTATTGCATTTAAATGTTATAAATCGCTGGAAAATGACCTGATTATTAGCTTGGTAAGCCAACTTGGCTAGCCATTATCTTGTTGAAATGGTTAGGGGTGATCAAGCCCCACCTTAGGGGCCTCACTGTTAAATTACTCTATTTCATACTTTCTAAAGTTTACTCAATTTTTAAATAGGTTCTAACATTTAAACATTTGAAATTTAGTCTTCACCATTTATTTTTCATTTTTAATTGAATATTTTTTATCACTTACTTATTAGATTTCATTAGTAATCAACACATCTAAACAACACTTTGTTAATATAGCTTGATAGTTGTTGATGTGGAGATTCCACACCCTTTTTATTTGAATTTAAATAAAAAAATAATTTTATAAAAATTATAATATTTTGTAAGATTATTTTTTTTAGGAAAATGATAGTCACATACGTCTCTCATTATCAACTATTAAGGCATAATAACAAATTATTTCTACATGCTGATTACGAACAATATTTTTTTTAAAAAAAAAAAGGTGATTGAAAGTTTCCTATTATATATATATATATATAATTTTCAGAACTTTTCGTATTCCAAGAATCAAAGGAGCTACATGGTGAAAATTTACCTTTAAGCTTCTAACTGCTCTATTAGACCCTTTCAATCACAATATGTATATAAAAGTGAAGTGAATTTTACCTTTCTTTCTTATAGCATCTGACCACTCTTCTGACAATGGATTCTTTTCCAACTCCATGCCATCAGATGAACTTGACCCAACGGGCTGGTTACCACCTCCCATGTATGCACCATAAGACTTTTATGTTTGTTTATTTAAGAGCCAAATGCTCCTTGCGTGTATTTCCCTCATCTCCTTCGTCTCCTATATCGCTTTCAAGTCCATTAATCCTTAACAAATGTATACACTAAAAACAATTGGAACCAAAAACATATATATATATATATATATACACAGAGAGAGAGAGAGAGAGAGAGAGAGAGAGAAGTTACAAGATTTTATAAAAAAAAATTACAAGATTTATAACTTTTGCATTAAATTTTTATAAAAATTCATAAAATTTCTTAAGATATATTGTTGTAGTTTAATTGTATTGATTCATTGACTATAAATTAATTATATCCAATGGATGTCTCTATTAAATTCTCTACTTAAATTTTCTCTAATCTTTTGAGCAAAATGATTTGGAAGACCTATTACAAATTTTTCTTTCCAATAAGCTAACCCACAATCTAGTTTTGTAAAGACTTTTAATAAAAATATATTTTTATACCACCTAAAATCTGTTATGGTTGGCCATTTCGGATTTAATAAGGTTTTAAAGGCCCTTTTTTGAATTTGAGAAGAGTTTCCTATCAAATTACTTGGTTATTCCTTCTCTCAAAGCACTAACTATATTAGTAGCCTGAATTATTTGACTATTAACCATCTTGGGTTTGACTGTTCAAAATAAAACAATTTTTTGTTCTTCAAAAACATGATAGTCCCATCATCTTTTTGATTATTATGAAAACTCAGCAATTAAAATATTGTTAGTTTTTTTTATCATTATTTCATTTAATTTTATAGGTTGTTGTAGCTATTGCCATATTTTTCAGAATAATGATAATTTTGTATTCACTTTTTCTGTCTATATTCCATTCATAAACTTCTTGATTGTCATACAAATTTTCCTAGTATTGATTTCTTTCCTTATATTGAATATTTGGAGGTGTGGGCCTAGAATAATAATTTCTAGTATAGAAATTTTGATTCCAATGTTGAACTTGCTTTGAAGGATTTTTTTAAATACATTTCAAATATTTTATTTATTTGATTATCCAAAAATTGAGATTCTAATTGATCTATTTATGAGTCTTTTGAAATTGTTTTAACACTTTTTTCTCCATAGGTTGTCATATTTCTAATCCATTTGTAATTTCTTCGAATAATTCTTCATTATTGGACTTTCCTAAATTAAAAGTTTTTAATTCTTCTTGAAATAAGGGAAAGGGTTTAAAAATAGGTTGTTTTAATTTTAATTTATCTTTTGAATTTTTAGGTTTTTGTAAAGATAAATGATTAGTTATAATTTCTATGGATATTTCTACATTTTCTAATTGAGTGGCTATATTATGTAGTATTTGATTCAAATAATTATTTTGATGTTAAATATTTTTCATCTATTTTAGATTTAAATTTTCTTCACACTTATTTTCTGTTGGTCCCTTTTTGAATGGGGATGCCACTATTATAGTTTCAAAGTGAGATTAATTTCTTTTAAAGATGGATGATTTCATACAATTGTTTTTTTTTTTTGGCTGAAATTTTCCAATTTTGACTAAATTTCTTGATCATATTTAAAGAGAGCTTACAGTGGAATAAGTCATTTATTCATAAATAAAATTAGACAAAATAATTCAAATAAGACTTGTATAGAAAATTAAATATTTAAAATGTGCATCGACTTTAGACATCAATTATGGTTGAAAAATTGGCCTCATTTTTCTTAACTCGTCTTTTTAACAAAAATAGATATTTAATATTACATCTAATAATTTTCATTTAAAATGTATGGTGATTTAAGACGTCAATTTTGGTTAAAAAACTAACATCTTAAGTCATCTTTAAAAAAAAATATAGTCATCTAATATTGCATCTAATAATTTTCATTTGACATGTGCAAAGGCTTTAGACATTGATTAATATGTTTGAACCAATGTGTAATATCATATATCTACATTGGTTCCTAATACAAAATTGACATCAAAGGCATTAAGGACATTGGTTTTGGTTCAAAAAAACAAATATTGTTTCTTTTAACTAGTCTTTTTTTAAAAATAAACATCTAATTATTTTGGCTTTCCCATTTGTAGAAATCTATTGCAAGCTATATTTTAATAGAAACCTATTGCTACCAATACTTTTACAGATAATAACCATCAATCCAAAATCGTACATATATTTTATTGCATTAACAAAAAGTTTAATACATTACAAAAGAACAATGTTAAAATCAATACATAACATTTTGATTCTATACAATTACATTACACTCTATTTCTATACAATTATTCAACCACATTTGTAGGACAAGGCAACCCACAACCAAGGGGTGAATAGGGTATTTTGAAATCTTTTAAAATTTTTAGTGTTCTTTTTAAAAATCTCTTAATTTTGGAAAGCCATGGGATGATTTTAATTCAAACATACCGAAGATAATTTGATGAAGATGTTTGCACACAAGAAATAACAAATCAAAGTACTTGTGCAAAGCAAATCATGTAACTATACATAGGCAAGGCTTCAATGAGCACATTCAAAGAAGCAAGCCAAGTCCTAGGCTAAAAGATAAACAATGAAGCACAAAATGCTAAAAAAATTTCAATAATAAAAAATAAAGCTTCTTACAACCTCATGCATTAACAAGAGCAAAAAAAGATAGCACAAAATAAATTACTGGAAAAAAAAAAGAAAGAATAAGGATAAAGAGATTCAAACACAAGATTTATAGTGATTCCCCCTTGAAAAACAATCTTCAAGGCAAGCATCCACTTTCAAGCTCTCAACTAATCTTGAATCTACTAAAATATTAGTCCTTCCAAGTGTAAATAGGCACAAGGAAAAGCCTCTATAATGATTACTCAACCACAATCAAAATCCCCTTTGAAAAGCTTAATGACTCACTCAAAAAGAGAAAACAAAGAGCTCAAGCACTCTTTTAATGCTAGGTAAGACCGTCCTTATGAAAACCAATAGTATTTGAAAGATATGATAGAAATTTAAAGAACTTTGCAATTTGGATTTACAAATCGAAGCTCAATATATATGGAATCAATCAAATTTAGCTACATCAAAGAATTTACATGAAAAGTTCAAGCACAAATAAAAAAAGAATGATTGTCTCTTAAGAATTAGGGTTTTGCTATTAACGAAAAGTGTGAAATGAGTAATTATAGCAAAAGAGCATGGCACTTATTAACAATTACCATTATTACAAAAACTACTAATGTGATTATGATCGCAAATTCAAAAATTGAATTTTAAGTAGAATCACCACCAGAATTGTGAGATTCAATTTTGAATGCATCGATTCGAATCGCTAAAATGCAATGCCAAAATTTGATTTTGCTTGCTAAAAATTACAAAACCTTCTATAAGTCCAGTAATACATGCAATCAAAATTGTAATCAGAATTGCAAAAATAGAGTTTTGAAGGATTGATTTGAATCTTATGAAACTTGAACAAAAACTTATTTGAATCCATGTTGTTACAAACTTTTGGCCTATCTTGAGTTTCTAATAATTAGAATCTCAAAAACAAGTGCAAAAGACCGATTCCAATCGTAAGGCAAGAACACCTTACCCTATTTTAGAGAGCATATTCGCAAAAACAATTCAAAAAATCTCATGTCCAATTGTAGGTTTAAGGAATGAAGAATAATTTTGTGGAATCATTTCAAAACCAATTTACTCTATTTTAGACTTTATAAACCAATCCAAAAATATGATTCCAAATTAAATGAATATGATAAAATATTTAACAACAAGTTGGATTGTTTTTAGTGAAAATATTTCAAAAGTTTTTGAGAATTTTGAGGTAAATCGTCCAAAGGTAATTTAAAGAAATAAGCTAAATTCCAATGATTGAATTCCTTTATAGAATTATTCTAAATAGGGCCTAATCTAAGTCTTCGACCATAAGTTCAAGGCTATCCATAAAGATCCACTAAAAATAAATCAAATCAACTCAACCAAAATCATTTGTTGTCAGTAAAATACAAATTTGCTCAGTTTAGAAAAGTAGGGGCTAAGGATCACAATATCCCCCTTTTTCTATGATGACAAACAATTTTGGGGTTAGAAAGGGATCAATCATACATTCAGAGCCAATAACATAATTCAATAAGAAAGATCAAGCCTCTCCCTCGAGTTAACAACCTCCCCTATAGGCATGCAACACTCAAATCCCAAAACAAACAATACTCCTTCTTTGGCATATAAAAAAGAATAAAGTAGTAGATAAAACTAACAATCAGAAGCATGAATAACATTTAAAAAGACGAAAATTATATCCATAATTCACAAAAAAAATATCTAGTAAATATCCAAAGTTATAATGTAGTCGTAACTAAAAATAAGATTAATAGGGAAAAGGGCTAAGGGAATAATTATAATGAAACTAGGCTAAAAGCTACAAGCGTCCAGTGCAAAAGCACCTTGAATTCCATTTAACTGTCCCTTTATGGTTTTCAATTTACTATGAAGGTCTCTAATCTTTGCATTCATATTCATTTCAATGTCAATGATTTGTTAGTGTGACTATTCCGTAGACCCAAAAAATTGTGATTATTGAAGTTGAAGCTACCTTACGAGTGTTAGAGTCTCATTTTCGAAATCCACTAAACGACAAAATCGGAACTAAAAGCATCACTAGATCTCTTAGACGCTAACCTATCTTGCCTTCCCCACCTCCCAGTTATAAATTTAAGTTGCATCTGATGCAGGGTCTTTTTATACATTGAAATGGAGGTATCCATATTTTCAACCTCCTTTCCCAAAGATAGAGAAACACAAAAATGTTAAAATACCTCAATAAGTTTCATCCCTTAGGGTAGGAAGCTTTGATTTGGCTTCTCGAAGAAGGTGTCCATGTAAGACATGATAAGGTATGGGAGGTTAATTTCCAATCCTTTCTTTATTGCCCACATCAGAAGAATTTCATCTGTAGCTATGTTGGTCGAGTTGGTGTGGTGAAGTGGAATTGTCTTCACAATTGTGTAGTGAAGAAGACAATCCTCCACTAACAATCCAATGATCATGAGTTTACCAGTGGTGACAATTGGAATGGAGTTGGAAAAAAGCATTTTGATAGCTTCCTCTTTTCAGTACTCTTCCACATTTTTGCTTGAAATAAAACTAGACCCTCTTTCCATGCTAAATAGATTGCATAGTGTCTCTACATCCAAATTTATAGCCTTTCTCATAATATATACAAATAGTTTTCCATTTGCTACACCTAGGCTAGCATAGAACATTCAAACTAGCCTAGGGTAACAAAGAGCACCATGACAAACAAAAGCAAGTTATACTTCTCTAGTAAATCATATAATTCAAGATTACTCTTCTTAAGAAATCTTTTTTTCCAGCATTTGATTGGAGATATAGTTTTTTCTTTTTATTTAGTTTACCTCTCATAGGATTATGCATTTGGAAAGAATTTTTGCTCCTCAATAGCTACATCAATATGATACACGATCTTATTACTAATGACCTTTTTTTTCTTCTTTGAACCAATGGAAAAATCATCTATAATGATGATTTATGAAGAGAGAGAGAGAGAGAGTGATTTGGAAAAATTTAGGAGTTTTAGGATTTTAGCAAAATTAAAGATTTTAATTAATCAAATTTGAGGGAAAAGAAAGGAAAGAGTTTTGGTAAAGAGATATTTGAGTTTAATTGGTGAAATTTGATGAAAATTTATAAAGAAGGTGGTAGGGTTTGAGAGAAAGGGACATATTGATCTGAAAAAGGCATGCAGGCTTCATATACTCTACTCGCGGTCAAAATCACAAGCCTAGAATTGCATGAGCAATTCAAATTGCTAGCATGATCACAAAGGCATAATTGAACAATTTCAATATCGATTTAATTCATGATTTGAATCGCGAAGCCAAAGTTGGCTAATTGATTTGAATCATAATCAAAATTGTGCACCTAACTGAGCAACCTAAAAGAATGCAAAATTTGATGATTCAAATTGTAAAATGAACTGGAGACCACAATTCAAATTGCAAGCTACTAGAACTCACTGAAACTTCAAATTTTTAGCTCTTCTCCAAAAATAAGACATGAATATAGGTCTTTAAGCCATAGATTCGATTGAACATATGAAGAGTCAACAAAGAAAAACAATGATCCTGCAAAAAAGAACATCGGGGGACTCTTGCATGCCTAAATTAGTATTAATTTGAAAAAAATTAAATCAAAATAGAAAATTTAATTACAATTACTTTGAAACCAAAACAAATGAAGAAAATTAAATCAAATAAGCTTATCATCCAAATGATTCAACATGCCTAATTCACTTCTAATAAATGCAAATTGATTTTCATCAAGACATTTTGTAAATATGTTAGTAAGTTGAAAATCGGTTTGAACAATTTAGTTTGTAAAAGTTTAAATTTTTGTGATCTATAATATTTAAAAGATGTTTAGGAAAAATATAGAAGGGAATATTTAAAAAAAAACTAATTTTCAAAAGATCAAGGAATGATTTTTTTAAAAAAAAATTATATAAGCATATCTCCTTTCAAATTTTCCTTTTAAAAAAATTGCACACATTCCAAGCAGCTAGACATCATTATTCAAGTAAACATCATGAAAGGGTATTCAATAGAGGTAAAAAGAGATTGAAATTATCAAGCTTTCCCTATGTGCAATGACAAAAGGCATAGAACAGTAATTAAACATATTGTCATCACAACCAAGCATAGTTTTCATGATTTTTTCCAAGCCAATCAAGAACGACTTAGACAAAGAGTATCAAGAAATCCTATATATGTTAATTATTCACAAGAAGAAACAATGATAGAGATACTTATTAATTGAAGCAATATGTGGAACTTCTTGGTTGTAGTCATCTTCTTTTTTAATTCTCATCATTTGTGAGGTAAATAACATATTGATCTAGGTGAGAAAGAAGCTTTCCATGATGTGCTGCCTTTAGAAAATGATTGGAAGCTAAAGATTGATCATATTTGTTAGCCTTAAAGGATATTGTTAACCCCAAAACAAGTTTTACATCACTACTTATTAGTTTTGGATGTTGAAAAACAACTGA
>JANHAO010025044.1:0-11451 GCA_026873985.1 Saraca asoca
ATCACTAAATATTCATCCAATTGTTAATCATATTTATGGCCTTAAATCATAACAAGAAGCCTTGAAATGATTAATGAGTCCTCTATTAGATAAGCATCCAGCATTTGGTTGATTAACATCAAATAAAATAAGGTTCCAATTAAGCTAAAATCATCCTAAGAAACCATAACTCAACCAACAATCCATGAAAAGCTCAATGCATTGTTTAATTTCTACCATCCTCTTTCTACAAGTGATTATTGAGCAATAATTATATTAATATCCAAATTAAATGAAGCCATTCAATTCAGAATTCTTAGCAAAACATAGAGGAAAGGAGAAGGAAAGAAAAATAATTGAATGCAAGGTGAAAGCAAGATATCAACATTAATTTTCAAGCAGCCAATCCTTTGGACTGATTGCAAAGTTTAGCCTTCCATGGAAAATACAAAATTACAGAAAAGGAAGAAGAAAAATGTACGGCTTACTACTTTGGAAAAACTCTCTCTACTCTACCAAAAACTCTTGTGTAAAAAAAAACTAAACTGAAGAGTGCTTAACTAGGAAAAGAAGTTAGTTGCTGGTTAGTGGAGTAGGAGCAATCATGTGGGGCTGGTTGCTTGTTGCCACCTTCTGCTGCTGCTCCCTTTGCATGTAATGTGCCAATGCAGACTACTTCTTTGATTTTTTTACTGACTTATTAGCCTACAGCTGGTTGAGTGTGAAGCTAGTGCAAGGGATAGTCATTGGGCTCAAGCTTTATGTCAATTGGAGCCTAAGAATCACATTCTGTAGAGGCCCATCTCATCAATATTCTACCCCTGTTTTGTAGCTCATTTTTCACGCCCAAAATGATGTAATTAGATCTAGAAGTCTTCATAAGAATTGTATTCTTGTGTCTCAACTTCTATTTGGGCTTAGTTTGACCTCATTTGGATTTCTACAACTCCAAATATTGCTTGATGAGCGCTTAGAGGTTAGGCTGCACAAGATAGATGGAGACAACATTCTGGTTTTAGATTGAGCTCTAATTTCGGATATCCAATTGTGAGATTCAGCCTTAGAGTCTTCTTGAAGTTGTAGAGCTATGTCTTAGCTTTCCTACAAGATTAGAATCACATTAATTGGACAATTGTAGCTCAAGTTATAGCCAAAATATAGAAATTACTAACAAGGCCAAATACTGCATAATTTTTTTTAATGATTCCAATTGACAGCACACCATAAATATATAATAACACAGCTAAGATAAGTCAGTTTAGACCTTAAAAAGGTTAGTGAAAGGACAATTAAATGAGTAAAATATTTTGTTATTAGTGGTTTACATAGACATACTCTCCCTGGCTATAATTAGTTCATGGACACACACATAATACAATCATTTCATAAAACTTCTACTAACACAACATATCATATGGCCCAATCACCCCATTTGAGCCGTTCACACTCCAAATGGTAAAATATTTTAAAGTGGAGTCACATAGCTATTTAATCATCATAAATACAAAGCTTATTAGTCTTCTCTCCAATAACATAAATATAATTGAGAGAAATAGAAAATAGAAAGTTCATCGCTACATAGACATGTGATCATAGTCTTTTAAACAAAATGTGTAACCTACTTATAATTGTTGCTCCATAGAAAAATATAAAAATCTATTATTCTAATTAAGTTGTCACCACTGAAAGTGAGTTACTTGTACACAAGCGAGTATGACATTCTAATAAAGTAATTATGAATGTCTATTCAACATATTTATAAAATAGTACTTTATACTATCATAATCAAATATCCATAAAGGATTTATCAATTAATAATTTAAATAGAATATGACTCTCCCCTTTCAATTGGAGACTCAACCGTCACTCTATAATGACTCAAGTATAAATGAAATGTATTTAACATATGGATGCAAACACATATAAAAAACTTAAGTGGAAAATCATGTCATTAACGGTGAAAGCACATTGGACCAATCCAATTATTATTTTAATATCACAATGATAATAATTCAAAGAGTCTCCAGCCCTTTTAAAAAAGAAAAAAAAAACAAATATTTGTAACAATGTGTTTAAAACAACTTATTAAAATTTTAGACAAACAAAATTAGATCACAGCATGATTTACAACATTATATTCATGTCAAATAAATAGGCATAACCTAATCTTAAACACAATGGCTATGGGTTCCAAATATTTGTCTCACACTAGTAGGTAACATTCAATAAAAGGGGTATCAATTTATTTTAAGAGGTTTTCATTTTCCTTATTCTAAAAATCTCATAATTATATCAAATAATATCATAGTGATATGGTATGTCCCCTATTTATATAATTCGTAATTCATAAAACATGTAAAATTTTGTTCCTTATATATAACAATTTTCACCAGTTTATTATGATTGGCTCCATGATAGCCAGATACACAACCAACCAAAAACACATATATGAATTATTACAAAGTATCCATTAAAATATTTGTCAAGGATAACAAAATATCTGACAAGCACAAATTCAAACATAAATTATATATTAACATCAATTGTGCCAAAAACAAACGATATTAAATGAAAATTAATTACTTTCTATTTTATGAAACTTAACTGAAAAATAATATTTTCAAAAACTCAGTATTTCCATCATTAATAATTTAAAGAGTAAACCAACAAATTGATACTTGAAAGGTTAGAAAGACATCAAATTAGTACTGAAAGGTATTTAAACATCAATTTAGTGTCAATTACACAAATGTTATATCAATTTAATACTATAGTCACTTTTGTTATTAAGGTCAAGTAAAAGACATATGTTTAATAAGTTCTATTTGACACAGAAGTTAAATTTAATTATAGAATTATTATTATAAAAGGTTACGATCAACAATTTATTTGAAATTTCAAAAATCTCAATTCTTTTCTTGACTAAATTCATAAATTGTAAATCCCTAATTCTTCGCACTTTTCACAAGTTCTCAAGTTAGCCGATGTTGTCATTTCAAATAATAAGCAATATAATCAAATAAAATCAAAATTTCAGGTAAAAATGACTGTTCATGCAAATTTTAGTGGCTATAGTACTAAATTAATGTAAAATTTTAAAAATTAATGTTAAAATATCTTTTTAGTGTTGATTTAATGTCTTCCTAATCTTTCAAGTACTAATTTGATAGTTTACTCATAATTTTTAAATGAAAAGTCAATATGACATACTAACCTCTCACACGTCTTTTCAAATCAGTAGTTATCATACACAAACTTTGATTACATGTGGTGATCTCACAAACAGACAGATGCATAATCATAAGAAATATTTAATAGTAAATGATTTATGATATCTTAAAATAATTTTAGAGACTCCTAATCATCGTAATTGGTTTCATAACAATAATAATAACGACAGAAGACAACTAAATAGACACAAGATCGAAACAATGTTCCACAAGATAATATTTGCCAATAATTTTTATTATGCATTCACATTAATCATAATAATTATTTCCTCATATAAAATGTGTAATTTTTCATATTAAAACAATATTAACTCATAAATATAACACCAATAGGGTATTTAAAATTTGAGAATATAATACAATTGTATTTTAAAATTTTATATCGCCAGGGTGTTTAAAATTTCATAGCACAATACAATTTTGTTTTGACTAGTCCCATGATAGGTGAGCTTGCATTCACACAAAATATAAATTTATATCATGGTGAACACTACACTTATGGGAAACAAAAAATTAGGGACTTCGTAGAAGCTACATACATAGATATGTGAGATTTAGTAGAAGAATGTTATGAACCACCTAAGACATTATTAAATAGAGTACCTCAATCAAAGCCTAAGTCTTTGTGGACTGAAGAAGAGAGAGACATTTGCTTGCATCTAAAGTAAAATAGATTATTTCTAATTCTTTACCACCTAATGAGTATGAAAGGATTTCAAATTGTATTACTGCTAAAGAGATTTAGGATACCTTACAAATTGCACACATAGTCACTACACCTGTTAAGGCATCTAAGGTGCATGTTCTATTATCTCAATATGAAATATTTAAGATGAAGGAAGATGAGTCAATAAAGGATTTGATTCAAAGATTCACTATTGTCACTAACCATCTGATGTTGCTTGGCAAAAAGTTAGAAAAATAATGATTTGGTTCACAAGGTTTTAAGATCTCTAACTAAAGAGTGGTAACCAAAAGTGGCAGCCATTAAGGAATCACTCAAGATAGGGATGCCAACAATTCAGGAACCTTTTGGAAACTTAGAAGATTATGAATTGGAACTCAAAAGATACAAAAAAAAATAAAGATGATAAAAAGAAGAAGACATTGGCTTTGAAAACTACAATGTACTTGATTCAGATGAAGATCATTTTGAAAGTGATGAAGTTTTAGATGAAAAAGAAGAAATAGCATTAATATGTAAGAAGTTGTAGAGGATTCTTAAAGAAAAGAGGAACAAGATAAAGAAGAAAGCCACTGTTCCACCACTAAAAAGAAAGTAGAATAAGGGTGAATAAGAAAGGACATCAGACACAACACTAACCTGTTCTGAATGCAAAAAGCTTAGACACATTAACCAGACTATCCAGTGTACTTGAAGAGACAACTTGATAATGAAAGAAAGAAGAGAAAAAAAGCATCAAAGAAATGAAATTTAGCATTTTGGGAAGATAGAGATGTTGATTCAAAAGAAAAGGAAGAAATAGATGAAGAAGCACATCTTTGTCTTATGGCCAGATTTGCTGAAGATGTTGAGATATTTCAATATCCATCCTTTTCTTATGGTATATGTGTTAGTGATTCAGATAATGAAATGGTAAATGATTTTGATGATGCTAATGATTTATATGTTGAAATATATGATTTATTGGTTAAAACTAGGAAAGACTTAAAGCAAGTCAAAATTGAAAAAGAAAACTTGCTGAAGAAGTTAAAGTAATCAGAAAATGAAAATAGTGATTTAAATGCCTTAGTTGAAAAGTTAAATGAAAGAAAGGCATGTAATTAGTGTGAGTCATAAAAATCTAAAGTAGCTTCATTGACAAAATCACTACAAGGTTTCACAGATAGCAATAGAAGATTTAATGAAATGCTAGAGAGTCAGAAATGATTTCAAAATAAATATGGTTTGGGATATAAGCAATCTAAATCCAAAAGGAATTTTGCATACATTATATGCTTTTACTATAACCATAAAGGATGTCATGTTAAACATTGTCCATACCAAAATGGCACATATATTTTAAAACCAAAAGAAAAGTTAGTGTGGCTGCCTAAAAGTTATGTTGCTAATTTTTCTAACAAACTTGGACCCAAGGTCAGCTGGGTACAACAAAAGCAAAGATGAGATTTTGTTTTGCAAGTTTGCAAATAAAATGCTGAAATGTAAAATGAAGTTGCTTAGTCACAAAATTGTTATGTTGATAATAATTGGAAAATTGAATTATATAAAGAGTTAAATCATTTTTAGAAGAAAATTTTTTTAAAACAATTTTATATTTGAGATTATATCTTACATTGCAATTACTAACTTAGGCATTAGATATTTCCTTAAGTTTGTTTTGTAGGTATCTGAAGTGAAGATTGATTTGCAATGGTACTAAATTGATCATTACTAGTAAACATATCACTTGTAAATAGTTTTGGGACAAAATTGCATAAAAATTGTTTTTAGGATTGTCTGAATCAAATCTCGAATCGATTCAAATTTTTTTGGGCTTTTCTTAAGTTTTTGAATCAATCCAAGAATCAATTTGCAACTAAAAATTTTAAGAATCGATTCAAGAACTGATTCATAAGATTTTCAATCTTTCAAGAACTCTAAATTTTCTTTGAAAAACTTTTATTAACTTCAACAAATCGATTTCACAATCAATTCAATCTTAATTAATTAATTCCTAAATCGATTTTTATAAGAATCTTAATAAATAATTTCATGACCAAATCAATTCTAGAATCGATTCAATGTTATAAAACTTGCACATGAATTAACTCATAACACGTAAAATACATTATGAATCAATTACTAAATCGATTCACAGCCTGCTTTCTATAAATATCAAATCGATTTTGCCTTTATTTATTAGTTACACACTTTTGAGCCAGTTGAAACTCTCTCAAATTCTTTGACTCAAATCTCAATCATTTTTCACTCAAATTTCTTCCACAAAATTGTTAGAAACATGTCAAACAATTACAACTGATCAATTACTTCAAAACAACTCAAAATCAGAGTGTAGGCTAATCCTTTACACAAGTAGGAGAGGCAACACATTTTTAGTCACGCAATAAGTATGCTAACTTTCTACAATTATGGAATAGGAAAGTAGAACCTCCTAAATGTTTTAGCGAAAAATTACTAGAAACAACACACTTGCCTGCTTTATTAGCCAAATACAAATTAGGAAAATTTTTGACACACAAGGCAACTACCTACCCTAGGTTAGTTAAAATGTTCTATGCAAACTTAGTGGTTGATGATGATAAGTTGTCAAGTTATATTATGCATTAGCATATTATTGTTGATTCAGAACTATTGGCAAATATTTTTTATATGGATGCATCACCTCCAAAGCTTAGTGCAAGATTCCTTCCTAACTACAATAGGAATCTGCCATTAAAATGCTATTTCCTTATTCCACCCCCAAGGATGGAAGTGAAAAATTGCTTATTATTGGCCTATCCCCTGAAGATAGGATCTTACATTACGCTATATATAAGGTAATACTTCCAAGGGTAGCAAATTTTACTCAAATTGTAGAGGATGAGTTATTTTTTATATGGATCATCAAAAATTAACTTGATTTTAAGATGCCCTATTTTATATTCAAATATCTGGCAGAATATTCTAAATAATCAGATATTAGATTCCTCACTTTTGTTATGATTCTTACCCCTAGTTTTACCAAATTCAAATTGCCAATTTCTAAAAAACACAAATTTTATCAAATAAATGCAACAACTATGATAAATAGATCATATCTGCATAAGATGCAATTAGAACGGGATGACCAAGGAACATGGAAAAGGAAAAGGATACAAATTTCCCAATCCACTGAAGGAGCAACAAGCTCAGGGGGAGTTACATTATCTAGTGAGTCCGAAAATAGATTAATTAAAGAAATGAGGAGATTGCATAGTCACATACTAGATTGCCTTAACACACATCAATCATTGTTTGTGTCTTTAGAAGATTGCATGGGAAATATGGAGTAAGAAACCCAAACACTCCATAGTAGGGTTAATGAGTGGCTCAATACCATAGAGATTTAACTATATAAGATATCACAGCAAGTGCAATACTAGGATGAGGAAGTTGAAACTTCAAGCTAAACCCGAACAAGATCCTCTACTTGCTTAGTATGCTATTATATGTTGATTGTGTCATGTATCCCTTAGTCCTTTTCCCATTTTCTTCATATCTGTTCTAATTTGATTTTTTGATGTTATTTTGATAAATTATTATGGATTGTTATTTCAATATTTTGATATTTTGATTATTGCATTTGATATTTTCATGATAATCTAGGTATTCTGTTATTTGGATATTCTGAGTTTTATTTTATCCTAATATATGGATTCTGAATCTATCATTCTTTTTTTTTTTAAATCAAGCTCTGTAAAACATTATTTCAAGAAAATGATAAGCATAACAACTTTATAATTAAAACTAAGCTATTATTCTAATTTTTTTTGAACATCTAACTTTTCTTCTCTTTTTATTGAGCACCAATTTCTTTTGGTGTGCTAAAAGGGGCAAAGAGATGACATCTTTAAAAACAAAATCTAAAACTACAATCTTCAAAGAAAGATAAAATTTTTGATGAAGAAATATGAGCAAAAATAAGGAATATAAAATTTTTTTCTCCCATCTAAAATTATTTTTTTTAAAAAAACTTTGAATCTCATCTAAATTGTTTGTCATCATAAAAAAAAAAGGAGATTGTTAGCCTAGAAAATCCTAGCTACACATTTTTCTTTAGTTTTGATGATTGAAAAATATTTTTAGTTAATATCATAAACTAACTATATGTTTGAATGTTTATTTGTTTTGTAGGATTAAAGTTGACCAAAAGTTGCTCAAAAGATTAACAATAGTTTTAAGCTTTTTATTTAATTTCATAGGATCTTTTGTAACTGAGATCTTATTCAAATTGCTCAATCATATTTTCTAAAATAACTTACATTGAGGTAAAATAAATCAGTTAAAATAAATTTTGAATCAAGAGTTTCAAACAAACTTTTTACATGTTCCTTCACAAGTTGAACTTTTATAAAAACTATTTTTCATTGTGTGAATCAATTCACGAATCGATTCATTAAATGAACTTGTATCGATTTACTAATCGATTCATGAAGAAAACTTTTCTTATCAAAGGTTTGAAATTTTTCTAAATCGATTCTCCAATCGTTTTGGTGATAAATTTTTGCATAAGCTGAATCAATTCATAAATTGATTAGTTAGTTATAAGTTTGTTATAACCACCATAAATTGATTCAAGAACTGAAAATTATTTATTTTTAAAAGTAGGTTATCGTAATTATAAATCTTAAACCTTATTTTCAAACTTAACAATTACACAACATACTTTGAGAGAAATAGAGAGAAGCTTTGAGTTACATATGATATATCATTACCTCACTTGATTTTAATGACTTAATCAATCTTTGCGCAAACTGAAGAAGATCTCTACCTAGATAATTGAGATATTCATCTCAATTTCATTGTATTGTATTTCTTTACTCTATCTTGGTTTAGTTTTTAGATTTCAAAGTGTTGGGAATCTGGATACAAAGGAAGAAGTTGATTTTCCCTTTGCATCTCTCTAAAATTGTAAGGTTGATTACAATTGGGAGGAGGAACATTGAACTCTTGTAAATTTTCATAGTTATGAGGTTGATCATAGTTAGGTGAAGATATAGAATTTTTGTGTCATAGGTCTGCAAGAGCCCAGACAAATCTTGTGTGTGTATAGGTTATCAAGATCCTGATGAAAATCTTGTTATGAAAAACTAGTTTATAAGAACCTTGTTAAATTCCTATGTTTGTTAATAAAAGTCATCATATGGCTGAGTATTGATTAGTGGATGTAGACTTAAATTGTGATTTTGATTCAAGTTCAACCACTTTAAAAATCCTGAGTTTTAATTCTCTATATTTATTATATTCTTGGATTTATATTTTTGCGTAATTCTGAATTTTGTTATAAATTTTGTTATATGTGTTAGACTTTGTAAGTCTAAGTCATTTATACTACTCAGTTTTGATGTTGAAAAACAAATTTCAGCTATTTTCTGATATGTTGAAAAATAATTTTTTATTACTTGTACTTAACATGTTATTACTTGTTACTAATCTCTATTTTTGATTTCAAGTTTTTATTCTTCTTTCAAAAGATTATTAAAAGAAGATTGTTAGATTCTATCAAGACTAGGTTTGGACTACTTTTAATGATTTAGTTTTTATCTTTTGTAAATAAACTTAAATAATCTTTGATCTAGATCTTTTTACCAAAAACAATGAGGTAGAAAAATCATTTGAAGAAAAACAATTTTCTATGTCATGAATCAAAGTCACTTCAATGCATAGAAGAACTTTTTACATATATCAATCGAAGTCACATCGATGCATAAAGTATAAATTAGGTTACCGAAAGTTTTGACAAACTATTACTTCGATGCTATAATCGATGTAAAGACTGTGTATAACAGACCGTACATCGATTACACACTAATGTATTAGTTGAATGGCAGACCCTAATCGATGTCACTTCGATGTAACAGTGAAAATCAGTTATTCCGTTATAAACAGTTACAGTAGTTATAACCACCTAACTATTTCTTTTATAAAAATGATTTTCTCATCAAAACTACAAGACAATTTTAATTCTTTCAAGAAAACTTTTCTCTGAGAGCTTAACACGATTTTCACTCTGCCTCATCTTATTTTCTAAGAATCCAATTAAGCTTTGTGGATCATGATCACCTAAGTCTATCTTGGCTTGTTTAAGATTTTCATCTTAAACTCTGGTATTGTATTACTTACTTCCTTTCTACTATTGTTTCTTTCTTTTAGGATTTCTAGGGATTTAGAAATCTTGTATAAGTTAGCAAGAAATTATAAATCTTGTGTTTTTCACTAGGTTTAGAAGACCCTATGTAAATTCTTCTAGGTTAGCAAGATGCTTGTTAAATTCTTGTGTAATTTTTGTAAAAACTGACATTTCAGAAGCTTGTCAATCTTGATAGTTTTTGTTTTAATTTTAGAGGTCTTTCGGTTGAGAAAGATTAAGTGGAGTAGACTTGAATTGTAATTTCAATTCAAGTTAAATCACTTTAAAAATTTTTGCTTTAATATTTCTTTTCTATATCTACACTTTACTATTTCTATTATCAATGTTCAATATCTACCAATTTCACATTACTGGTTATCAATTTTTTATTACTACATTTAAAAAGGAAAGATTAAAATAAAACAAAGGTGTACACATTTTTCTAATGAGAAAAGGGCAAGATCCAATTAATTGTGTTTTATTACTTTTTGCAATATAAATTTTATCCACTACACTTTTAGGGACTTGGCAATATGAAATTTTTTCATACTGCAATTTGATACAATTCTGTATTAATTTTGTTTTTACACAATTTGCACTCAATTTGTTGTATGATTTAATCCTGATTAATTGTTAATTTAAAACTCTGATATAACACCTAAATTGAAAACACTTCTACTATGCATATTATATCTAGTTGAAAATTATTTGCATACTACATCTAATTGCAAACCATTCATATACTAAATTCAATTAAAGTGTAATACAAAACAAAAAAGTTGAAGGTCTAACAATCTTCAAGGGCAAAATCATAACTCAATTTCTAGGACCAACAATTTGAAGTAGTTGTTAAGCAGTAGTGAGAAAATAAAGCATTTAGGATGCATGTGTTTACATTTTGAAAAGACCTTCCATAGTATATGTTTGATTCTTTATTATGACGCATATGCATTCAGTGAACTTGCTACCTTGGTTACAAACTATTAAGTTTAGAATAGGCCATGGTATGTTAAACTAGGGTAGGTCAACTGGAAAATTTCTTCTATATGGCTTGATATTAGCATTGTGATAAGCTGATAGAAGACAAAGCTGTATTGAGTACATAATTTTGTAAGACCGGGCAACTCACACCCAAAAGGGGGTGAATTGGGTGTTTTGAAATCTTTTAGAATGTTTAGCATTTTATTTGAAAATCTCTTGATTCATGAAAGCCATGAGATGATTTTAATTCAAACAACCCAAAATAGTTGGATTAAGATGTTTGCACACAAGAAATAATAAGTTAAAACACTCGTGCAAAGTAACTCAATTAACTATATAAGACAAGGCATTAGTGAGCACATTTAAAGATAGAAATTACTTCTTTCATGGAAAATAACTTAATGGTAAAAAGATAGACAATGAAGATC
>JANHAO010025045.1:0-11448 GCA_026873985.1 Saraca asoca
TGGCTCAAAATGCTCTTTAGGGGGGAAGGGTCCGGTCACCCGGGGTGGGCACCGAGGCTCTTGTCTAGGGGATCGAGTGTGTGGCTATAATCTTCCCTACATACTCGGGACTCTGTAATCGAGGCTCTTATATATGAATAAAAGAAATAGCTCCTCTTCAATTAAGTATTATCCCATAGAATTTCTTTACTTTTGGCCGCATTCATCCGCACTGTTCGAATTGCATGAACACATCTTAAATGTCTACGTGAATAACTTGATTGTCTTTTTACGTGATTTGATTGCTATGTGCTCTATGTGATCTGTTGCTTATGATTGACTCAATGTGTTATGAAATTGTGGGTGTTGCCCGTTATTTTTGAAACTTAGAAGGTGTGTAACCGATTGACTGGCTTATTCCCAGGTACTAAGTGATTAAGTGTCGAGCAAAGAGTTGCAAAGAGTTTAAGTGTCGCACATTTCGTTAAGGGAGCTTTCGGACCGTGACACCCATCATGAAAATTTGGGAAAAAAATTGTATATTTGGAGTGTAATACCTGTCATTTTAATTGCCAAATAAAGTCAGTCAATAATATATTGATTTTTTTTAGAAAAAAATTCACTTAATTTTGAAAGCTTCAAGTTTTGTAAAATTGGTATGTAAAATTTTCTATTTAACTAATGTAAAAACATGTGTTACGCTCAAAATATATAAAAATTTACCTGAATTTTAAATCATAAATCTTAAATTAAATTAATAAGTAATTTTATACTGAAAAAATTCATGTCTCGAGAGATTGAGCTCTTGAGAGACAATCTTAACTAGAACTAATTTTATTAGATAAAGACAATGTCTGAAGTGAATCAAGAGCTTCAGAAAATAAAAAGGGGATTTTCTCTTGAATTGTTAAAATGAGAACTAGTTCTGTTAGACAAAGATGCTGTCTGTGTCTCTTAATCATGTGAGAACAACATTTTTTATTGAGTTGTTAGCGTTTGTTTCCTGGCTTTGGAGCAAGAATTTAACCTAATTAAAGCTCAGAACACACAAACCCACATAGAAAATTAAGGTTCCAAAGCCAGAAGAAGTGCCTTGCACGCTCCTTTGCACGTGATCTGTCCCCAACTTTGGCCAATTGTTCTTTTGGTCCTCCCGATGCTGTAAATAAAGACACATCGTTTTTGTTTCTCCACCGCATTTCTATGGCTCCTGCCCTTTGAATGCTAATGGGACCACCCATGTTGTGTTTCTGTAGGGACTTTGCTTATTATGTTACCCTATTAAAGTTATGCAATCATAGCCCCAAGAATCCCTGTGCCCTTTATCTTCATTTTGCATTTTCGGATAAATTACAATTTAACCCCTCCAATTACACTTTTTGTTAGATATAATCATCTAAAAAGTACATACACATCATTTTCCTTATCTTAAACCTATTGTATCCGTATTCGTTTATATTGAATACATCATTTTTCTTCTTCTAAAATGCTGTATTTCTGTTTCTATATCCATATCTGTGATGTATCTTAAGTGATCAAGAAAGTTTTTCTTTTGTTATTTCAAGGGAGGGCGAGGAAATTAGGAGGTGGGGGATTGGGATTAATGGGAGTCGAACCTCCAACCGTTTGGTGCTGTGACCTTTGAAAGGTAGAGAAGATTTGCCATTTGAATTGGCCCTCACGTGTTGATCATGAACTTATATAGCTCATGGGTAGAGAAGTAAAAGGTCTTGCTCCAAGCCCATGCAAGCCTAGGTTCATAATAACTTACTCATTTAGGTATGCTTCAAAAGCAGGTTAAAATTACAAGTTTGGTTCATAAGAAATCTGTGTGAGCTTTGACCTATATATATAAACTTGCAAGTTTATGCTTATTCTTATTGTTAAACAAACATTCGAATCTATACACAAATCAGACTTATGCAATCTTATTTGTGTAAACTTGTTTCAATATATGTTTAAAAATCACAAATCTATTTCATAAAATGTCGATAGATAAAATTATTAAACCTTTAACTTATACTCATTTTTCATTTTCCCACCGAGTCTACAAGGTTAGGTCTAACATGTCATTCTGGCTAATATCGGCTAGACCTATATAATTTGTGGGTTAAAATCAATTTTAAATTTAAATTTTACAGAAAAATGTATTTTTTGTTATTTTTTAACATTATTACATTATCTCTGTTTTTATTATTTGCATTAATTTTCTTTTAAATTTTCTGGTTCTGATTCCATTTTTTTTTCTAATGGTGCAATTTAAAAATATGATAAGTTGGACAAACATACACTTACGTATAAAATGTTACTAAATGTTTTTTAAATTATTATTTTGGTCAGTCAGATTCTTACCGAATTTAAAGTCGATATTGATTTGGGCATGGGTTCGGACCAAGGCTGGCTCAAGCCTGATATATTTTCAAATCACAAGGCATAAATTATATATTTATAATTAGAGGGGGCTAGATTATAATTTATCCTTTTTTATTAGTTCAAAGGAACGTGAGAATAAATTTGGTCCAGAGCTAATTAATGACTTGTAAGGACCCAAACTTTCTTGTGTATCATAATTTTCTGTTGAAGTGGAACGTAATAATATGTCTGGTATCTGGGGCAGGGTTATGGGTTGGGGCCTGTCAATCCTCAATTATTATTATTATTTTTTTAAATTCAAATTGTGTTTGAAAGTAGCTCAAATCTTTTGGGTCTGACAAGTCAGGGCCATTGGATTAGAAAATTTTAATAGTATTGATAATATAATTTTTTTAAAAATTTGTTTTTTTAATATTTTCAACTTATTATAAAATTTTAAAACAAATAAAGTCAATATCAATTTTTAAAATTTTATATTTTTAAGGTTATTAAATATTACTTAAATAGTACTTATAATTTTATGTTTCTAACATTATTCAAAAATCTGTATCTTTAGTATTATATATCTGATATTATTTTTGAGAAGTTTTTAAGCTGTCAAACGTGGATTTTCACTTTTTGTGAGATTTCAATTCTAACCCCATTAGTGTCTGGTAATGTATTAGTTCAAAATGCTATGATTACATACAACATCTATACCACTTTTGAATATGAGATGAATCTTTTAGATTCCTGCGCGATGTGCTACAAAAGTCCCTTAAAATATAGACAAAGCATAATCTTAAAGCTGTCGTCCTCATTGAATAATTATTATGAAGAGAATGAAAACGGTGAATATCAAACTTTAACCACGTGTTCTGATTTGTACCATGTAAAAAATTGATTCATCCTAAAGTTCTTACGTTAAGCGTAGACAAGGACGAGTGTTCACCTCACAATAATTTTTTTTTTTAAATTACTAAGGTTTAACTTAATACGCACTATTTCGAAAATAAAAAAACTTGCTAAGAAATATTAAATAAAACAACAATCTTCAAGTTTGGTTGCAAAATGATCTTTTCAAAATAGTATCATTCCCATTAATAACTTGATAGTTATTGAACTCACTAGTCAAAATATGATAATCCAAATAATCAATTTGTCCCAATTTCAAACCTTAAGTAATCATTCTTCTATGTGGTAGATATTTGTGTATCTAATCTCATCTACATAGCGATTATCTGACCATCCAATATTCCGTCTTATTTGATTTTAGCTCCCAATATTTATAAGAGGTAGAAAGTGCACTATTTCAATCATTTTAAACAAATCAACTGTTCTTATTTTCAATTAAATTATCATTGACTTAAATATAAGAGGAGTTACAATAAAAATCTCTATTATATTCTCTTAACTTATTGATCATCCACTCTCATCATATAAGAAGGAAAACATTTATCACCTTGTTCATTTTTTTTAATCTTAAAATTGTACAAATATTTTTTATCATCAAAATTTTATGGATAAATTATATTTATTTTTTTAAAATTTAATTAATTATATTTATATCCTTTTATTTTTAAAAAATATATATAGAGGAGGTGAGTGTATGCTTATATATAGGGAAAGGGGAAGTGAATGCATATAGAAAAGGAAAATAAATATATATTTTTGAAAATAAAAAAATATAAATATTGTGTATATTTCTAAAAACAAAAATGTGTAAGTTTGGGTAGACTAAAATTTAAAGAATGAGAACATAATTTATAAAAAATCTTATTTGAAAAGCAAAGTAAGCCGACTGAGAATTAAAATATTATTATTTTGTTGACATTTTTGCCTTTGTGAAAGTCAGGGCACGTCAACAGAAAAAAAGACAAAATTGAAGAAGAAAGCTATGGCACAAGGCCGTCCGTCACCTATGGCGTTAGCAGCGGAAGTGGGAGTGGCTAACAACTTGCAGTAACAACGAAGCCAACGTCGACAGTGACAACCAAACATGTTGAAACTAAGAAGATTAACCAATTTAGCATCACTTAGCCACGAAACTACCCACCCCCATTGATGTTAAACACCATGCTCTAATAGTCCTCCGACAGTGACTTTAAAGACTCCGGCGACAACTAACAAGGAGATCAACTTTCTTGATCTTGACTCTTGAGCAAATTAAATTTTGTAGGCCTAGTTACTAATTGATGAGTGTAGTTATATTATATTTGTATATGTTGTGCGAGGTAGTTGAAACAAAACAGAGATTTTCAAAAGCTGATAATTAGGGGTGTTAAACGGACGGATCGGGACGAATCGGATCAAAATTCGTACGAATTGGGCCTAAATGTGCTCAATCCGTTTAGGCCCATATTAAAACGGGCCCGTGAATTATTGGTCCGATCCGGTCTGTTTATGGACCGGACCGGTCCGCGAATCGACCCGTTTTATAAAAAAATGAAAAAAAATTATGTTTTAGCCCCTAAACTTTTCACAATCTTTTACAAAGACCCATCCGAATAAAATTTTTTCAATTTAGTCATTACAAATTTTCACTTTAGTCTCAGTCCGTTTCGACCTGCGGACCAGTCCGTATCTGTGTGGATTTGGTCCGCTTGGATCGCGGCTCATTGGACTTGACCCGTTTAGGCTCGTTTTTAAACGGGCCTAATTTTAATAAGTCCAATCCGCTCCAAATTTGTGGACCGGTCCGCTTGACCCACGGGCCAGCAGTCAATTTAACACCCCTACAGATAATGTTAAAAAAAAATTAAAATTGAGATGATTATTTTAATATTTTTGAATAAGTTTTTTTTTGTCATAGGTATAGTTGATAATTGATGAGTGTACTATATTATATTTGTATTTGCTGCGTGAGGTAGTAGAATAGAAGAGAGATTGTAAATGCAAATGGCGTAAAAAAAAGTAAAATAAAATGATTATTTACTATTTTATATGTCAAAATTTGTTATGCTAATTTTTAATGTTTATGAGTAAGTTAATTTTAGTCATAAATGAGTGTAAGTATACTGCAAAATTATTTTGAAATATTTTTCAAAATAGCCTTTTAAAGGTGAAAAAAACCAAAGGGTCTTCTATACTATTTAACGAACATAAGAGAGTTATGTGTACAATTTTTAAAATACAAAGAATTATGTGTATCTCAAAAATATTTGGAGGAAATTTTGTATAACCTACCTTCCTCTATCTGTAGCACATGAACCTATTATTAGAGTTACTCACCACTTATCACCATCATCAACAACCAATCACTCAAGGGCAATTTTGGAATAGAATCAAAGATTCCTATTTCTTAGCTAAATGCAGTCTTGCAACATTTTTGAAAATGAGTAGAGTGGACCAAACATGATTATCCATCATTCCTGGAAATGGCATTTTTAGGCATCATTTTGGATAGTTTGAAGATTAATGTAGGAGAATGACTAATGAATTGGTAATGATCATCATCACTTGGGACAATTTACAGACCACTTCATAGTTTCGTAATGATCACTCTTAATTTATAAAATTGTGGGAAGTTGGGTCAACTTTAATTAATTCATGCTCTTGCAATGCTACATATTTTCATTTAAATTTATTTCATGTTATTTATTCAATTTATTGATTTTTTCTATTTAAAATTTACCAACCATAGATATAAATATGTAAAATTACATTTTTTTAAATGCATTTTATCCTTTCCATACCCAAACTTCTTTTATCTTCTTTGCTACAATGCTAACTCCATTTAGGGCACCTCTTGCTATTTTATTTTCTTTAATTATGCTGTTGCTCTCTAAGCTTTCGCTCAATTTCTTATTAGATCCTTATAATTTAAAAGTTTTAAATTAAATTCTTATACTTATTTTTTATTTCTAATTAGATATTTTCTATCATTTTGTTGTTAGATTTTGTTAATAATTGACCTATATAAATGATGATTTATTAGTATTTTATGAAATAATAGACAAATAATCTATCATTTTCCTTTAAAAATGAAATAATTTCTTAATATATCCTAATTTTTCTAAGTAATTATCAATTATTTACAAATAGAAACATTATTGAAACTTCACATCAACAATTATTAAACCACATCAAAAAAGCATTATTTACACAATTCATTGCCAATAAAATTTAACAAGAAAATAACAAAAAACATTCAATTAAAAATGAAAAATGATTAGAGGAATTTAATTAAAAACTTTTAAACTATAAAAATTTAATTACAAATTAAATGAAATTATAGGAAGTAATAGAATAATTTAAACTTTTTTTTTTTGTAAAAGTGATTTTGGTCTTAATATCATGTGTGATGTTACATGTAAATTTACATTTAACATGAGGTATACATATTTCTTTGTTGAGATTCTTAGTTCTATTATCTATTATTTTTTGATAAATAAGAAAATTATCTTTTTAAATTTAGGATTCACTTAATCATAATATTAAAAATTACTGATTTATCAAAATATAATAAATAATAACATTAAAATCTTAGTACTACGAAAGGAATGAAAATATTTTCGTGCGGATGAAATTTCTATTCTTCTTGCTCATGAAAAGTTACACTTAAAAAGTGCATGTCGTTTGAGTTGTTTTTTTATTCTCTTATGTGATAATGTGTCAATTTATAGTTAAATTTGTTAACATATTATTTAAATAAGATCAATTTTCTTTAGTTTGTGAAAAAAAAAAAGAGAGAAACAGTATACTCATATTTGATATAGTATTTACCTTGACTAGTTAAATTTTAAAGTGTCAAAAATTGATTCACTTTTGATTTATTTTGTTAACACTTTTTCATTTGAAGCAATTGTTTGCATACAAAAAATAAATGTAATTTGCATGTTTTTATTGCATAATCTTCTTCTTTCTATTATATCCCTAATTATGGGGTCATGATTGACATAAATTATTAAGAAGTGATCTATGAACCTATAGCTCATAACTCATATGCAATAAAATAATATTTGAATAAAACCTTCAATAATAATGTGCACACTTTAAAATCAAAATCAAATTTAAAACATATACTAATTGAAATAATCTAAAAATGAAATGTTTCTTGAAAAACTTTACTATGAAATAGCAAGGTTGGCTTGATTGCCTGCTAGTTTTATATTGTGATATATCTGCATACTAAAACATACTTTTCACCTCTAGTGAGTAGGAGTAGGTCTTTCCTAATCAGAACTTTTAAGGATTGTGCGTCTAATAAATTTTAATAAGAAAGGTGTGAGTATAACCATGGCACTAAGTGAAATAAGAGTATCTACAATCTTTTAGGTTGAAAACTTTATGGTCAAAAAACTTATACAACATTTGTGCACACACATTGATAAACATATGTCCTTTGGGACATTATTAAAATTTCTGAAGTTTTATACCATCCTACACTGCACTATCATCATAGGCTTACACAATCATGTGATAAAATAGTTCCATGAATTTCATATCTTCTAGTGCATATAAATCCTCCAATGCCCACTTATATTGTGCCAATTAGCGAACACAATTATCCTTTAAATTTCCTTTAATCTATTTATGCTTATCTTATCATTTTATAACTTATTGATATTTATTTATCCTATTCCTTATTTTATTTATTACTAGATAACTAATTAAATTAATTATAGAGATATTTAGATTAATAAATCTAACTTAGTTCTATCATCTAAGCCTTCCTAACCCTCACATACATACATTTAGCTCATATAACAAATATGCCTAATAATTATATTTAATTATTATGCTAAGGTATTTACCTAATTCTTCTTCTAAATTATCCAAACAAGTAGAAAATATTTCTAGGCTAATTTTAGAAAAATAATTTCTAATAAATAAAATAAAACTAAAAAAGTAGAAAAGCACACTCACCTTGGTAAGAAAGAATTCTCCTAAACTTAACCTCTGAATCTTTCCCTAGTTTTGACCTTGGCATTTGACTATTGGAAAAATTGTAACCATCAAGGAAGAATCGAATCTTAAAGAAAAAAAAAACTTAAGAAAAGAATTTGATCTTTTTAAATAAAAAAATAAAAAATAAAAAATCTTATCTTAGATTCATATCCTTAAAAAGTACAAATTAGAACCCTTTTTAACTAGGTAACACTCTCTTAGAGTTATTCAAATACAAATGAAGGTTATACAAAAAGTTACAGGACTGTTCCTCATATAAGCTCGTTGGAGTAGCTGATTGACCTATCCATGCATGGTTAGTTGACCTTGCGAAATCATATTGACTAGTTGATCGCCTTTGGAACCTGGTCGATCGATTGGTTTGGATCCCAAAATTGTATTTGGCCCAAAATCCTAGTCTAACCTATTTAATAGTTTTACTTTAATTTGAATTTTAAGTTCTAAATTTTATTCTAACTTATTTTGTACTATTTTGTCTTGTCCTAATCTAGTCTATCCTTAAAGGGTGTTACATTTTTTCAATTGTTAGATATCGGAAACTTCAAAGGGTTCCGGAGTATCACAAGACTAGACAATAGAAGTAATGAATTAGGATAAATAGTTACATGATTTTATTGATAGTGTGTAGGAGATTTGAGAACCTCAATATTGCATTCTAACCATATAAGTGTGACCTTAATAGAAGTTTAGAATGCTAGAATGCTAACGTCTGGAGTGTAAAGCATAATGTAAAAAGATGTTCTTAAATGGTTTCAATGCCTCGAGCGTAGGGATAAAACATCTTTTATATATGATTGGGAATGGATAAGTTAGGCCTTATAATGAGATATATTTAGCTTACGGTTTAAATTTTATAGTTGAAGTGAATAAAATATTAACAAAGTAAAAATAAGATCAATTTCAACACTTTAAATTTTATAGTTAAACATAGGTCATATACCATAGATTAGTGAATTATATTTTTCCTTAATTTTTTTTGTCCGAAGCAAGTAACTTTTTGATAGACTCTCTTATTCCTCCTCCTCATGAATCATATATTATTTTACTTTGTATTTTTTTTTTAATTTTTCTCACCAAAATTCACTCGGAATTGTTAATTTTTGTTTATATAAGTGGGATTATTTGACATCGGCCTGATTGAGACTAGACTCATATTATTAATAACTTCATTTAAAGTGTAATTTGAATAAATACAACCGTACAATTACAAACAATGAAGTTATGCGTACTAAATTTTAGAAAAATAAAATAAATATAAATATGAAATGATATAGTGAAATATTTTCTTAGGTTTAAAATATGTATTTTAAATTAATTTTAAAGTATATAAATGAAATAAAAAATCAATAAATTGATATAAAATTTTACAAATATAATCCATGTGATTAATAATATTTTGAATTCAACGATTAATTCGGTGAGAAAATTATTCTATAAAAAAATTATGTAACAATACAAGTGTAAATGTAGAATATTAGAGTGATATCAATTGATCCTACCATACATGTGTTCAAATTGTATTTTGGTGAACATAGTAAATTTGAAAAAAAGTGGCCGTTAATTTTGTCAAAATTTTGAAATAGGTATTGTGTCAACAAAGTCAATTGTAAGTAACACGTCACATTTTAATTAATGTGTAAACAAGATAAAAATTACTCAAAATACAATGGGATAAATTGTAATTTATCTTCTTTTTTTTCTTTAATAATTCTATCATACAAATGTCATTTTTGTTGTATAAGATACAACACCATTATCTGGAATAATTATAAACCGTAGATTTATTCAAATAGTCAACTGATTGAGAGATTAAGAGTATTGAGAGAACTCAACAATAACAATGAATTTTGATCAGTGCAAAACTCTGAAAATGAGAAAACGAGGTTGAATTTTGATTATTGCAAACTTTTGTGGATTATGTTTGATATGTGTGAAAAAGAGATTAAATTTTGATTCCAGCAAAATTTTGTGGATTATGTTTGATATGTGTGCTGAATGCAACTTTTACATAAAGCTTTCATACTTCGTTCAATTTTTATTGGTAGTTATAATTTTTATATAAAAATGAAAAAGTTTTTGAAATTTTTTTTTATGAAAATTTAAGTGATAGATTTGTAATTTTCTATATATTTATTACGTGTAAATTATTTACAAATTTGCAATATTTTGTATAAAAAATTAAAATTTTATGTTAGACTTTCATAAAAACTTGTAAATTTTGTTTTTATGAAAGTATAATATAAAATTTATAAAAAACTATAACTTTTTATATCACAAAAATGTACAACTTTACCGCTCACACTTGCATAAAAAATTTCTTAAATTCTCTTACAATTTTTTTTTGAAAAATTGTTACACTTTTCACAATTTTGTTATGGAAAGTTATAACTTTTATATAAATTGAGTAAATTTTTAAATTTTTTTATACAATTTTAAATGATTTAGTTTAACTTTTTTGTGTATATGTTGTACGCAAAACTTATATACACATATAATTTTTTCTAAAAAATTGCATAATTTATATAAAAAAGCATATCCTTTTTAAATTTTATATTAAATTTTCTTAAATACTTATAAATTTTTTTAGTACTAATAAAAAATTTCTTTATAAAATAAAATCCAACCAATTGTTTTTATCTGGTTGCACAATTTCATCGCATGCGTCCCAGTACAGGTGACTGCCGTCTAGATCTAGTTTACCCAATTTCTTTGCCACAAGTCTACCATTTAGATTAATTGTGTCCCATACACAAATCACCTATTTGTATCGTAAAAACTTTTCTTTTTTTATTTTATTTTTTATAACAGAGAATATTACTTATATAATCATTTATTTATCTATCAAATTTTTTATACATAATATAATTTATTTAAAATTGAATCGATCAATAAAGAAACAAATAATATTTTTTTAATTAATTGTATTATATATAAAATGTGTGAGAGAATAAGTTGTACAAATATCCTTCTCTATATGATATGTAATCAACATGCCTTGAGGTCTAGCTTGCTAGTTCCGTTGAAGATATGAAACCCCTTACATGTGAATGGCTAGGTCAAACTGATCATTTGGGGAAAGATTGTTTCATTTGGTGAAGAGGGTGTTGAAATTATAGAGGCAAATCTTGGGTTTTGATATTTTAACCTCTTTCTTCCAAGGCACTTGGTCCTTAAAGGGGTACTTTTTAAAGTGATTCATTAGGGAGG
>JANHAO010025046.1:0-11452 GCA_026873985.1 Saraca asoca
TCAATTAGATACAAGTGTATATCAATCTCCAACGAGATAAGGGCAAGATCTGTATTAATTTCACATTTTTAGATCAATTCTAACTAGTCTGAATTGGGACCGACAATGCTAATACTTTATTATTCCACAATTTTATTATTTACTTATTCCTAAAGCCCTAAGCATATTATCTACACAACTATGAAGAAGAAGTTTTAGGCAACACATCATTAACATATAAGTATTCCAAAGATATCTTAACATATTTTTCACCTTCAGGGCTTCATAATTTGAATTGCCCTTATTTATACTATGTTCATGATTATGATTGCTAAGACAGAGTATGTGTTCAAGCCATTGTGATTCGAATAGAAAATTTAGCCTATTTTTGCCCAATTCAAATTGTCCTTGCTTTATTTTCAATCCTGCTTGCGACTTGGATCACATATAATCCTAAAGTTCCTGAAATTTACTGAGCAAACTCATAATTTAAACTATTTTGGCTCAAGTTGAATCAAAGCTTTCATATTTAGTTCCCGTAAGTTTAATCATGATTCTACTCAACTTTTAGTTTTTGGGCTCGCAATCATGCTTTCAATTCTACTCACATGTCCAAATTTGTACAAGTTTTTGATGCAACTATGCTTTTCATCATAGACCATTCTTATTTCCTTAACCAAACATCATGTTTTAACTTGGCCAACTCTTAATCATGAAAGAATGAAACATAAAACCATGCCTTTCTAATCATACCACTTTGTTTACATCAACAACAGCAATCAAAATCAATTTATACCATAAGTTCATCTAATACCCATTTTCTTTAACATACTAATGAGAACTTGAAGGACCAAGCTAGAGATCACCAAGAGGCTTTGCACATTCCAATGGTACTCATGATAAAAGCCAAGGCTAGGAGGATAAGGGAAGCTATTCAAAGGTTATGTCACACATTATGGAGCACACATGAGAAGCAAGGCCTTAGAGATTCAAGAGTTATTTACATTGAAGCCATGGCACTCACTTAGGCCATTTGGAGCATCCAACATTGTAGCCATTTGAAGCATTCACATGGCAACAGCATGGTTGACTTTTTTGCCACACTTGGGCTTGAAATGAGTTGCTAATTGTATCATTTTGTGGGCTATTTTGTTCCTATGTTTGATGCCATTTGAGAGGGTTAAATGGACTATTTTATGGCTTGTTTTTGAACCTTTGTAATAGCCTAGACTTTTTTATTTTTGGCTGATTTTGTTTGGCATTTTGGTGGCCTTTCTTGGGACTTTAATTTAGCCTATTTTTTAGTGATTATTAGCTAACAGGGAAGGCTTGTGTTCCCAAAATAGAGATTTTTGAACATTAATGAAATTAAAGAGTTTTCTTCTTGAGAGAAATCTCTCCTAGGTTTTTAATGAATAAGAGACTTATCAAAGAAGTTCCTCTTTGTAGCATTAAATTCATCATTTATCACTCTCCTTCTACCTATTCTAGAGTGTGGCATGAATAACATTCTTTTTCTTTTCCTTTTTGTTACTAAATTAGAGAAAGGTCCTCAGGCTTCTTTATGGGAGATCACATTAGCTTGGTATCAAAGCTTCAACTCTTCTAATTTAGATGATATCTCTTTATTGTCTTCTTGTTTATGCTTCCACTTTCTATATTTTCCTTTGATGTTTTGCCCTGCTAATTGGTTGTCCATTTTTGCATGACTCCTTTGCCAAATTGCTATCCTATTTGTGCAATTTGCTTGCTAAAATTTTTCCCAATTGTTATGCCAATATGCTATATCTTGTTTTAGCTTTCTAGGCTTTTTTGTTGCAATTTTACAAAACTTGTGCACACCAAGTGTTTAATCTTAGCCTTTTTTAGTTTAAATTTTTCTACTCATTTTTTGTCATTTCTATGTCATTTTCTTGATTGTTTGGTGAAGATTTTACTGAGATTTTACAGAATTTTTACTTCTTGATTACTTGCACTTTAAGTTTTTGACAATTAGTTTGAGTTTCCTTTACTTTGTTTTTGTGTGTCCATTGGTGTGGTACTGAATTGCACTTAATTTTGTTGTTGTTTGGTGCTATCTCCTTAACTTTTTTTACCTATTTTATCATCAAGTTGTAGTCCCCTATTTTGGATTAGTTACAATCCTACTTACCCTACAATTGGCCAAAAGTCTACTACTATAACCCTTGAGAATTTTGCTGCTGTTAAAGCTTGATTTGATTGTGTTTTGTCCGAAGAATACCTTCCTTTTGATTGCACTCATAGGAAAAATTTCTTTTGTCAATTGTAATTGAGTAAGTGATTTTGATTGCTCAATTTGTGGTTCCAATTGCTAAAACATTTTTTGGACATCAATTGCATTAATTGGAAACACAAAAGAAAGAAGAGAAAATACGAGTAGAAAAATGAAAATAAAAGAAATGAAAAAGTGAGAAAGAATAAAAGCAAAAGAGAAAAGAGCGAGTCAACAAAGAAAATAATAAAAGAGAAAAAGATCAAAAGAAAAAAAGAGAAGGAAAACAAGTGCCATCTTGAATTTTAGAAACAAAAAAGAATTGCAACTTTGAGCTCCATTCAATCCACAATTTAAATTCATTTCTAAGTCATTTTTCCATTATACTTAACTTGAATGCATTTGTTTAGAATGCATGATTAATATTCTAGCTTAGAAACCTAATTTGGAGTGCAATTGCTTGATATTTTCTACAACTTTGTTGAATTTCCCCTATAACTTTTGGTTTTGCCTAGAATTTTTTTTACAAGGTAAAAACTATCATGTTCTTGTGCTATCCATTTCCTTTGTGCTTCCTTGTTCATTCTTTACTCCTTGTACTTTTTGCTTCATGCCACCTTAGAATTACTTGAGTACTATGTGATAGTGGTTGCTACATTTTTGCAAACTCTAAGATCTTATCTCTTTGATTCCTATAGGATGTTAAGGAGAGAAGATAAAAGTAGTAAAAGGAAAACGTGTTTGTGAGCTCAATAGTCGGAAAAAGCTGAATTATGAGTGCAAACACTAGTGAATTGTCCTAAACACTTGTGAGGTGAGTGTTTTTGTGAGGACCTTATTTTCTAAAATCTTTTTTTTTTTTGCTTAATTAAATTCTCTAAGGATGATAGAAGGTAGTTATTGACAAACCATTGAAGTCTTGTTCACCCTAAGGGTAATGCAATAATAATTTGAAAGGGTGAATATGCAACTTGATGGCCTTGGTGAAAGAATCTCAAATGTGGAAAAATGTAAGGCATTCTCATGAAAGAAGAACTAAAAAAACAAATAACTAACATGGGAGTAATAAGGGGGATTAAAAAGATGAGGGAGATGAAGAAGAGTTGTCCGCTTCATTCTATGACATCAAAAGAAGTGAGAGGAGAGGATATAGAAGCGATATGTGAAGGAGAAATGGAAAGCCAAGAAGGGAATGAGTGGATTCTAACCTACACAACATCAAAATGACCATACCATCATTCCAAGGCAAGAATGACTCGGAGGCTTATCTAGAGTGGTAAAAGAAAGTTGAATTGATCTTTGAATGCCACAATTACTCTAAAGAGAAGAAGGTGAAGTTAATGGTTGTAAAGTTTACGAATTATGTCATTATTTGGTAGGTCCAAAGTAGAAGAAGAAACCTTGAAAGATTCACTTCTATTTGGGATGAAAACAAGACAATCTTGAGGAAAAGATTTGTCCTTTCACACTACTATAGAGAGTTGTACTGAAAACTTCAAAGCATCACCCAAGGATCCAAAAGTGTTGAAAGGTACCACAAAGAGATGGAGATACCCATTATAAGAGCAAATGTGGAGAACGATAGGGAGGCAACTATGGCTTGGTTGCTCCATGGCTTAAACTGTGATATTGCTAATATGGTAGAGCTACAACACTATGTGAAATTAGAGGATATGGTACACATGACCATGAAGGTGGAAAGACCACTCTAAAGAAGGACTTCTTCCAAGTTTGTTCATCTATCAAACTCCTCTTGGAAGTTGAATTGGGATAAGAAACATGAGCAAAGAGATGTTAAGGCCTTTAAGAGGCCTATGGCTAAAACATTTTCAAGGATCAAAGAAGAAGATTCAAAAGGCAAAGGCAAGTTAGAAGTGCCACAAATGTAGAGAAACATAAATGCTTTAAATGTTTGGATCATGGACCTTATGCCTTTGAATGCCTTAATAAAAAAAGTCATGATAATGAAGGGGAATGGGGAGGTTGAATTAGCTAAAGCACATGAAAGGGAGGAGGAAAAATCTAATTCAAGTGAAAAAGAGAACAATAAAGTAGTTGAGAATGTAGTTGAAGGAAAGGCTCTAGTAGTGAGAAGAGTTTTTGAATGCCCAAGTTAAAGAAAGGAGTGAAGAACAAAAGGGAAAATATTTTCCATACTAGATGTCATATGAGAGGCAAGGTGTGCAACCTAATTGTTGTTTGGAGGAGTTGTGCCAATGTAGCTAGTACAATTATGGTGGAAAATTGGCTTTGCCTACCTTAAACCATCCCACACCTTCTAAGTTACAATGGTTGAATGAAAGTAGGGAGGTCAAGGTGAGAAAACAAGTCCTAGTGGCCTTCTCTATTAGGTAGTATTAAGATGAGGTCTTATATGATGTTGTCCCTATACAAGTGGCCTACTTGTTGATTGGAAGACCTTAGCAATTTGATAGGCATATAATCCACGATGGCTTTCTCAACTAGTATAGCTCTATGAAAGACAACAAATCCATTACTTTTGTATGCTCCACCCCAAAACAAATTTTAGAAGATCAATTAAAAAGAGAGAAAAATAAAGAAAAGATGAGTGAACAAAAAGAAAATAAAAGTGGGAAAAAGAGTTGAAAGAAAATTCAAAACAAGAAAAAGAAAGTAGAGTGTATTTGCCAAGGTTAGTGATGTTAGGCTAGCTCTTCACTAGAATCAACCCATGCTAGTCCTTATATGTAAAGGATCTATTTTGAATGCTGACCATGAAACTAATATTTTACCTAGTGTCATTGAGTTAATTTTGTAGGAATATTAAGAGTTGTTTCCCAAAGAAGTGCCCCATGGCTTGCCACGATCAAGAGTGATAGAACACTACATTGACTTTATTCCTAGAGCTTCCATTCCAAATTGGCCAGCTTATAGGACTAACCCCAAAGAGGCCAAAGAAATTTAAAGACAAATCAAAGAGCTCATGGCTAAAGGTTACATTAGAGAGAGCATAAGTCCTTGCACGATTCTAATCTTGCTGATGTCTAAGAAAGATGGATCATGGAGAATGTGTATTGATTGTTAACCAATCAACAAAATCACTATAAAGTATAGACAACCTATCTCTAGGCTTGATTGCATATTAGATGAGTTGCATGGATCTTATGTGTTCTCTAAAATTGATTTGAAGCAAGGTTATCATCAAATTAGAATGAGGTTAGGAAATGAATGAAACACCACTTTGAAAACTAAGCATAGGTTATATGAATAGTTGGTCATGCCTTTTGGCTTGACAAATTCTCCTAGTACATTTATTAGGTTGATAAACCATGTTTTGCGTGCTCTCATTGGAAAATTTAAGGTTGTGCATTTTGATGATATCCTTATGTATAGCAAAAATGAACATGAACATGTTGAGCATTTGAGATGTATGTTGCAATGTTTGAAAGATGAACAATTGTATGCCAATTTTGATAAATGGTCTTTTTGCATGAAGAAAATTAATTTTTTTGGTTATATGCTGAGTGGCATTAGTATTGAGATAGAAGAAGAAAAAGTGAAAGCCATAATAGATTGGCCATCCCCCTAAACTATGAGTGAGAAGAGAAGCTTTCATAGGCTAGCTAGGTTCTATAAATGGTTTTGAGGGATTTTAACACCTTAGTTGCACCCTTGACCGAGCTTATGAAGAAAATGTGGGAGTTAAGTGAGAGAGTGAGCAGGAGAGAAGTTTTGGTTTACTTAAAGAGAAATTAACTTTTGCTTCTTTTCTTACCCTTCCTAATTTGTCTAAAACTTTTGAAATTGAATGTGCTACTTTGAGACTTGTTATTGGAGTTGCTTTGATGCAGGGAAGACATCCCATTATATTCTTTAGTGAAAAGCTAAATGGGGTAGCCTTCAATAGCCCTACATATGACAAAAAACTTTATACTTTGGTTCAAGCTTTGGAGACATGGCAATACTATGGCCAAAGGAGTTTGTTAGCCATGCTGAACATGAGTCCTTGAAGCATTTGAAAAGGCAAGGGAAGTTAAACCACCAACATGCAAAGTGGATTGAATTCATTGAAACATTTCCCTACACCATCTAATGCAAGCAAGGTAATGAGAATGTTGTAGCCGATGCACTCTCTTGCAGGTATACCCTTATATCAACTATGCATGCTAATAGGTTTTGAACACATTAAAGAATTGTATGTGGATGACCATGATTTTGCTAGCAGTTTAATGCTTGTGAGAAGGTGGCTTTTGGCAAATACTTTCACCTTGATGGGTTTCTTTTCAAAGAAAATAAGTTGTGTACCCAAAGGTTCTTTAAGGGAATTACTTGTCAGTAAAGCTCATGTGGGGATTAGTATGTCATTTTGGCATTGCTAAAACAATGGCTATTTTGCATTAACATTTATTTTGGCCAAGTAAGAAGCATGACGTGGAAAAATTTTGTGGGAATTGCATAACTTGTAAAGTAGCTAAGTCCAAAATCATGCCTCATGGTGTTTATACCCCATTTCCCATTCGTAGTGAATGTTGGATGGACATTTCTATGGATTTTGTGCTCATTTTTCCTAGGTCCAACAAGGGCAAGGATTCCATTGTTGTTATGGCTAATATGTTCTCTAAAATGGTTCCTTTCATTCCATGTAATAAAACTGATGATGCTGCACATGTTGCTGATTTATTCTCTAGAGAGGTAGTGAGATTGCATGGAGTGCCTAGGAGCATTGCATTGGATAGAGGTGTTAAGTTCTTAAGGCTATTTTTGGAAGGTTCTTTGGGGGAAATTGAGAACTAAATTATTGTTTTCAATCACTTGTCATCGTCAAACTAATGGACAAACTGAAGTAATGAATAGGACTTTAATTATTTTGTTGAGATCTATCATCCAAAAGAACTTAAAAAATTAGGAACAATGTTTTCCTCATATGGAATTTGCATATAATAGAGGTGCGTATTCAGCTTCTCAATTCTCTCTTTTTGAAATTATTTATGGTTTTTATTAGCCTAGGTTACTCTAGCCATACATATTTCTTAGTTTTGATGTTGGAAAAGAATTTTTGAATTTTTGAAAAATTATTTTTAATCAATTTTTGATATTATACTTTACTTATTTCAACTTGTTTTACAGGATTCAAAGTATACAAATTGTAATTCAAGAGATCCAAGATTAGTTTTAGGAATTATTTTATTTCAATAGGATCTTTTGTAAATTAGTTCAAACAATATTTGATCCAAATATTTTAGCTAAACAATGAGGTAGAAAATTTATAATTTTTTTTACTTCATAAATCAATTTACACATTTATTTCTATTTAAAAAAATCTATATACATCGATTCTATAAAGAACAGTTTTAAACCAAATGTCAGGAAAATTTCCTACTTTGATGCAGTAATCAATTATAGTTGTACCGATAACAGACTGAACTTCAATTATCACACTGATTAATTAGTTGTAACCATCCCAAATCAATGCTCTAATCAATGCAATAACTGAAAATTAGTTATTTTGTTATAGATGGTTACAACAGTTATAGTAGCCTAACTACCTTCATTATTTAAATGAGTTTTCATAGTTTTTCTTCACAATTTCAAGTGTGAAAATATTTGAGAAAAGGAGCTAACAAGATTTCTCTCTACCGCATCAAGTTTTTGAGATCTAATCAAGAGTTTTGGATTAAAGATCAATTGACTTCATTATAAATTGTTTGAGATTTCATCTCAAACCACCAGTATTGTATTTTTCAATCCTTCTTATATCATTTCTTTCATTTGAGATTTGTAGGGATTTAGAAATCTGTATAGGTTAGTAAGAGCCTATCACAAATCTTGTGTTTTTGTTTAGGTTTAGAAGTTCCTACTATAATTCTTCAAGGTTAGCAAGAAGCCTATGAAATTTCTTATGTTTAATATAAATTAGCATTTTAGGAGCCTAGTAAATCCTAATAGTTTTTGTTTCAATTGAAAAGGTCTTTCAGTTGAGAAAGTTCTGGTGGAGTAGACTTGAATTGTGGTTTCAATTCAAGTTAAACCACTTTAAAAATTTATGTCTTCAATTCTTGTTCTTACTTTTATATCTTGCTGCTACATTATAATTTCTGTCATCTTCACATTTATTGATTATCAATCTACTACATATCTCATAAAAAGAAGAATTAAATTAGATAAAGGTGTATACAAATTCTCCAACGAGAAAAGTGCAAGACCCATTTATTTTTTGCTTTTTAGTTTTTACTAGGACCTGGTAGTTTTAATCCACTAAAGCCCTTGGATTTATTTCCATTACTAATTGAGGAATATGCTAGTCATGAAGGAAAGAGGAAAGTTAAATATGTGCAATAACTTCATGAACAAGTGAGGAAAAACATTGAGAAAAGAATAGAACAATATGCACAACAAGCCAATAAAGGGCCCAAGAAGGTTGTTTTTGAGTCAGATGATCAGGTATGGTTATATATGAGGAAAGAAAGGTTTCCAACTCAAAGGAAGGCCAACCTCCACCTAAGAGGCGGTGGTCCATTCCAAATAGTGGCAAAGTTCAATGACAATGCCTATAAATTAGATTTTCCTGGTGATTACAATATTTGTGATACCTTTAATGTTTTTGAACTTTCTCCTTTTGATATAGGTATTGAAAATATGAGGTTGAATCCTTTTGAAAAGGGAGGAAGTGATAAGAACTTGTGGGACCAAGCTAGAGATCACTAAGAGGTTTTGCGCCTTCCATTGGGACCCATGACAAGAACCAAGGCTAGGATGATGAGGGAAGCTATTCAAGGGCTATGTCACACATTATAGAGCACACATGAGGAGCAAGGCCTTAGAGATTCAAGAGTTATTTGCATTAAAACCATGCCACCTACTTAGGCCATTTAGAGCATTCACATGGAGCAACATGGCTGATTTTTTTTTGTCACACTTGGCATGAAATGGGCTATTTATTGTATCATTTTGGGGCTGTTTTGACCCTATGTTTGACTCCATTTAGGAGGGCTAAATGGCCTATTTTATGGCTTGTTTTTGAATCTTTGTAATAGCATGACTCATTTGTTTTTGGTTGATTTTGTTTAGTATTTTGGTGGACTTGCTTAGGACTTTAATCCAGCACATTTTTTTTAGCGACTATTAGCTAATAGGGAAGACTTGTTTTCCCTGAACAGAGATTTTTGAACATTTATGAAATTGAAGAGTTTTCTTCTTGAGAGAGTTCTCTCCTAGGGTTATTGATAAACTATAGATTTATCAAAAAGGTTCCTCTTTCTAGCATCAAATCCTTCACTTATCACTCTCATTCTAAATATTCTGGAGTATGGTTTGAATATCATTCTTTTTCTTTTTGTTGCTGAATTGGAGAAAGTTCTATGGGCATCTCTATGGGAGATCACATCATATACTTAACAAATCACTGATTTACAATTTATTAGTTATTTTATAATTCTCAAGAAATGTAAGAATTACTCACCTTAATAGCTGAAAACAAGAAATCAAATCTAGTTCCACCAAGATCATCAATACTCTTCATGAACAAGAGAGAAGGCATATTAGATTCCTTGGATTTTTAAGAGTTTTCTCACATTAAAATGTCAAATACCATTAGACCATGACTTTAGCCTACAAAAACAATCTAGAAATAGAATATTTGAGTCTCAAAAACACCAAAAAAATCCATATGAGTTTATGAGTTGAACAGTGAAATGAATAATGGCTATTGGCTTCAAAAATTCATTAATTAGATTTTACTCAATGAATCAACATGATTTTGGTATCAAATTGAAGAGAAAAAGTTTGGGATCAACTATATAAATTAACATGAAGGATTAAGATGCTTACATGTAGAGAGAAAGGGAGAATGTGAGAGAGAAGCTCTAATGTTAAAGAAATATTTGTTACATAAATTGCAACAAAAAAGTGGTGTGAGAAAGAAGAAGAAAGGAGCCAGCTTTGGGGGGCAAAATAGGAAAAGATAAGTCAATTGTTCCTTTTGATTTCTTCCTTAATAAGTTTTGTAATTTCTCTTATTTTGTAAATCTGCCAATTTCTTCACTTCAAGTCCAAAATTGACATGCTCACCAATCACCAGTAGCCATGAAATTTTAACAACAATTGTTTAAATTAATTACTCTTGTAGCAACTATAAATTTGTGGTTACTAGGCATTTGTAACCCTAGTTTTGACCTTCCATAGTTTTCCAGAAATTAAACCCTAAAATCATGGGTTTTACTCTATGAGTATCCAAAATAGAAAATTTCAATTTCCTGAGAATTTTATAAAATTCATATAATTTATTTTTTTATCATATCTAGACTCTTTTAACCCAAAATTTATAGTTTCAAAATTCTCAAAAAATCCAAAATTTACATTTCCAAGTTTTCCAAAAATTAATTACAAAAAATTTGAGATATTACAAAAAGTGTTTGGGCTTGTTCAACATAAAAATAAAAGGGATCATTAGGTTAAGGAGTGACGACTCCTTGGGCCTATGGGCTGCAATTACCTTACAACCTATCGACTATAATTAGACAACAGAAGTAAGGGACAACCTTATCTTGTGCACTTATAACACAATTGATACATATTTTATATATTCCTTCTATACTTGGTCTTTTGTCGTGTTTATGTGCTTAATTAGATACTTGTAATTGGTTTTATGCTTTGGTCAATTTTTGAATTTAATTGGATTAATTTGATAATTTGGCATTTTTTTGGGTTTTTAAGTGTATCTTGAGTTCTAAACTTTGATTTTGGGTGATTCTTATGTCTTTGGAAAGCCAAAAGTAATCTCAAAAAATTTAATGAAGAGTCCAAAGCCCATTTTAGCTATTTTGGAGGTCAAATTTAGCCCAGAAACTAAAACAAAGTGCTATCTAGTAACCTATAAGTAGTTTCGATATTTTAATCATATGTGCAGATCCATCCTCACAATTTTCTTGAAGTGCTTAAGGAAACTACACCATTTTCAATTCTTTTGTTGATTATGTGGCTATGTGACTTGCTTTTATTGTTAATTTGTTCCCATTATGATTTTCTTGATTCTCTATTTTAATATTAATTATTTTTTTTGGATGATCAATTAAGATGACTAGTTAATTACTTGTTCATTGTAATTTAATGCTAGTTGAATTTCTATAAGCAATGTTGGTTATGACTGTTTTGTTGGTGTATGCCCTACAAGCCAATCATGGGATGATTGTTTGTTCGCATACATTATATTATGTTTTAATGGCAATTCAATTATTATATTTTGTTATATCTGCATAATATAAATAAATATGATAATTGTCC
>JANHAO010025047.1:0-11455 GCA_026873985.1 Saraca asoca
TTTGCCTTTATTTTGTAGAATTGCAAGTTATGGTGAAGTGGGAACAAAGCTAGAAAAGTTCAAGGCAAAGGTTACTTCAAATGCTACAGAATGGTAAGCTGAAAAAATTTTTGCTAGCCTAAAACACGGCTTGCCCATATCCTAAGACATAGCCGTGTTCCAGGTTAGCTTGTTTTACGATTTTACCAACCCAGAACATGGCCAAGTCATGTTCTAATTATTTTGGTATTTGATTATTTTGTTATCCTTGGTTTAGTGCTTGTGTTTTAAGTGTTGATTATGCTGTTATGATTTTGTTAAGTGTGTACTTAATTTCAAAAACCTTATGATGATGTAGTTGTTTGAAAATCCTTAGTTTTTGGAATAAATTAGCATGAATAACTTGATAGAAGGTTTGTTATGAGTTTGCCCTTAAGTAAAAATTTTTCCTCCATTATTTAAACACTTTGAGCTATGGTTAGAAATTCATTGTCTAAACACCTGTTAAAGGCCTAAGATTTTGAAAGCTGGCTTAGAGGACTTTTTAAGCTTATAATTAGAAAACCAAGCAACTAGGAGGAGTTGAGGGAAATAGTGTAACCAAGGCTGAAGCTTAGGGGAAGTTTGGGGGAGTTGTAAAAAAAATGGTGAAAGAAATGTGCTCAAATTGTGATATACTCCTCTGCTTTGAGTTACTTAGTAACCAGGAGTATGCATGTGCCCCATGTATGCTTTTGCATCGAACAACAATTCAAGGCATGAGTATGCTATAGCAAGAGCTAAAATTCTGAATCATGGCCTTGTTGAGTAATTGGGTGTCTTCATCACAAATGTTGGCATTTGCGTAAAAAGGCAAGAGTGATGTGATGAGCATGCACACACACACACACACACACACACACACGCACATATATATATATATATATATAAAAGAAGAAGAAGAAAGAAAATGTGGTTCCCAAAAAGAAAATGCAAAATAACCTCAACCTTCTTCTATTCTTTGATTGCCCAAATTTTGATTAGCTTGAAATCCTTTGTGAGTCCTAGATGCTTGGTATCCATATAGAAATTGAAAGAAGTTTAATAAGTTGGCCTTTGAAATCAATGTTGAGGTCTAATTGGGGAGTTTCTAACCATAATTCATGTGCATACACATTTGGGAAAGATTTGAGTTTGAGGGCAGATTCATGATGGACTAAGCTAAAGAGGGATGAATGTTAATCTTGAACATTAGCTAGGGATTTAAGAGCAACTCTGAAGGTTGAGAGTTAACCATTCTATCAGTAAAAATAGAAGTAGTGTCTTTTAGAGTGTTTTATATTTATTTTTCTGAATGTGATTTTATCTTTTATGTCATCACTCGAGGATGAGCAATGGTTTAGGTTTGGAGGTGTGATAACTCTATGAAAATAGAGTTATCTTGCTAGCTTCTAGACTTAAATTGTTGAAGTATGAAAGTGATTTGTATAAATTAATCTTTATTATTAGTTATTTTTTTTATTTTGTCTAAAGTGATTTTATTGTTTTATTTGTGAAAATTTTGGATTTGTTAATAGAGGAATTAAGTTAAATTGATGAAGTTGTTTGCAGATAATTAAATCCTAATTGTGGCTGGAAAAAGTAAAAAAAAAGAAGGAGGAATTAAAGAAAGGAAGCAACTGTTAAAAAAGAGGAGACAACATTGCATTTTTTTTACCATGCAGTAATTTCATTATAGTAGGGACTAGCTTGATTTTTGAAGTGTTAAATTTTCAATAAAAAGTAGCAGCAATTATGGGCAAGTCAGCAACATATTCAGCCTATTTTTGGTGCCCAAAAACGTCACCCTAGTAGAGGCAGCAAGGGACCATATCAGCAGAGGAATTTTGGAGACATTCAGCCCATTTGGGATGCTTACAACCCTGGACTAGCAAAGAGCACATGAGCAGCATTATATTCTGCCCATTCTAGTGTTGTAAAAATCCAATTACAAGGTGGCAACAACAAGTGTGCACGTCAACAAGGGTGCAGAAGACTAGCAGATTTGCCATTCTTCCTTTCTTTTTCTTCTATTTCTCTTGTTATTTCTGATTTTGGTGAACAATGAATGTTATGTATTTAAAAGCTATTACAGATTTGAACATGAGCTAAATTTATTTTACTTGGAATTGATGTTGAACTTTAATATTGCAATGAAATCCTAGTTTGTTATTTGTGATGCTGAGTGAATTTTCCCTTTTCATTTCAAGTGTATTAAATAACTTTTCTCATTGTTGACTAACCATTAATGATGGGATATAGAAATAACTTCAATTCTAGAAAGATAGTGGTTATTGGACATAGCTTGAATGATGCAAGTTCAACTGTTATATACTGTTGATTTGTAAATGATAAAGGAATATATTGTTTACCTTGCAAAACCTAAAGGAACAGGTGCTGAAAATTGTGCTCTAAAATCTGGATTAGCATAGGAATATGTGTAATCTAATTTAAGAGCTCCAAACATGTTGGAATTGGGAAATTCACATGTGCTGTCATGAGTTTTGGTTTACTGGGAAATTCACTGCAGAATTACTAGTACAGTTGGGTAGAAATTGCATGTTAAAGGGATTCATCAATCTCAACTAGCTATTTCATATATTAATCCATTTTTCTTTAGAGTTTCAGCACCTCTTTTCTGAATTAGAAGTATTGCAGTTCAGCATTGTCAATTGCCCTTTTAATCATCTTAGTTAGCTTAAAGAAATCATTGTTTACTTCATTGGATTTTTACATTTAAGTTGTAAAAAATTCAATCCCTGTGGAGACGATATTCACTCACTCTATATTATTTGCTGACTTCGTGCACTTGCATATTTGGGGCGATAAATCACACTTACACACTCACAACCTACAACATAAACTCTGCATTTTGAATGTTTTGAACTATCTACTTCAATTTGTTCATTAAAAGTTAACTACTGCTTAATGCACATATGACTAAACCTTTTGGTAAAGTACGGCCACCATTTACACAACAAGATTAATTTTCTTAAGAGATAAGATGAAATCTTTGATATTGTGATGTTGCATTTGCATCTTGTGATATCTCTACTCCATTGACTTCTCTTTTTTATTTTTTCTTTTGCATAAATTATTATCGAATTATCCCCATTTTGATGTATAAAGTCATTTTTGTTTGGTGTCTTGGTAGTATAAGTGTGAAGCATGGTATGTGGAAAATGACTCTATTAGTTATCTATTCAACATTGTATTGTGATTTCAAATGGTAGACAAGAATTAGTGGATCAGATGTTAATGTTAATGATATAGTGGATCAGATGCTTAGTTTTTTTTTTCTATTTTCAAAATTTAAATCTTTTAATATATTAATTTTTGCAATTTTTTTAACATGTATTCTCCCCTATTAATTTTACCTTTATAATGCATAATCCTAATAATTATAATTTTATATAAACTAATATATTACAGCCACCAGGTGTAGAAAGTGGACATGCCATTGAAGCAAGGCGCTCTTCCTCTGCTAGTCATGATGCATCACCATGAATTCAATTTTTAGATTGTTGCCAAATTATGTTTAGACTCGTGAATTCTAATATTTGATAAAGAAATGTTTATTTCTTATTATTAATATGAAATTTAAATTCAATCTAATTTATATTAAATTATCTAAATTTATTATAAATTATTCTTGTAGCAGATTAATAGATATAAAAAAAATTAGAGCAAGAAAAAATCACAAAAAAAAATTGAAAAGTGCATTTAGTGGCGATTTTTTTTAAAAAAAAATTATATAAAAACCACCACTAAATGCAACTAAAACTGTCATGAAAATCAAATTTTAAAAAAATCACAAAAAATTGCCATTAAGTGCATCCAAAACCATTGTGAAAATTTATTTTTTTAATAAATTTCATGAGAAACCATTGCTAAATGCATTCAAAATCGCCACAAAAATATATTTTTATGAAAATTTAAAAAAAATCATTGCTAAATACATTAAAAACCACTGCAAAAATCATTTTTTTTTTCAAAAACTAGTTAAAACCACCACTATAGACACCAATAACCACTACAAAAATAAAATATTTTTAAAATTTTACTCAAATAATCACTACCAAATTCTTGAAAAATCTCTGCTAAATAATAATTTTTTTTTAAAAAAAATATCGAATTGCCACTAAGTCCATTAAAAATCGTTGCTAAGTTCACAATGGGATCAATGTTGTTACAACAATAACCATCGCTATGTACTGAATAACTATTGCTAATTATACTTTTTTGACGATTTACAAAAACCATCGCTAAATATTTCCTAACCCATGAATCTACGGTAGTTCTGGAAACCACGGCGAAATGTAACCACAGCTATATGCAAAAAAAAAAAACTATTGCTAAATACATTTTTTTGGTAGTTGGATAGTTCCAAAACACCCCAGCATTAAAAAGTTAGCTAGGTGGGATACATATTTATAAATCTTAAAACTTCTCATTAAAATGGGGAAAAAAGAGAAAACACCTTAGATTTTTTTTATTATTATATGACCATCAACCATTAAAAATTATTTTGGGTTATAGCTATAAATGGTGTCTTTCTGATTTATAACTTCGAATATTAGGTCTAGATGATCATTATCATTATAATGATCATTTCGAAGGCCATGATAATGATAATTTTGAAGGCCATCTAAGGTTTCTGGTCTATCCAAAGGTTTGATGACACTAATTCTTATAAACTTTTGGGGTTATCCAACCTAGATCTTTATCTTGGCTAGGATCTAATTAAGCTACAAGGTCAAATGGAATAGTTCTAGAACAACTAGCCATTACAACTATTAATAAAAATTTACACAAGGCCTATGAGGAATTTTTTTAAAATTTCTCTAAATGAAGAAAATAAAACAAACCATAGACAACAAAAACATAGGCAATAAGCAACAATAACAATGGAAGAATTGATGAAGGAAAGTAAGCTTGTACCTATGATAAAGCAAAGGCTTGGAAAGACTGGGCTGTGAGTATTGGTAAGAATAGCTTGAGCGTTAGAAAAGAATTTTGATGTTACTAGAAAGGAATGCGAAAAGTGCAAATCAAGAAAGAATAGTGTCTTTATATGTCCAGAAGTTTCTAAATGAATGAATAGGTTTAAAGGCCTTCAATGGATCATATCAATTTTTAGGGAGATAATGGCTTTACCTCCTAAGGCTATATTGCTAATAGGTGTTAGGCTCAAGGTAATCATATCAATTTTTAAGGAGATAGTGGCTTTACCTCCTAAAGCTATATTGCTAATAGGTGTTAGGCTGAAGGTAATCATAATTAGAAGTTCGAATCTTAAGTATAACCACCCTAGGATTTAATAAAAATCCTACAAGTGTCCAATGAAATTATGAATAATAAATAAGTGAACCAAAAAGGGTTGTGACAATATTTCCTTAGTCGATCGGTTAAGCAACTAGTTAAGGGTCATCAACGATTGGAATGTTATTGGAATGCTTGATCTAGCTTCGCATGGGAGCCCAATTGCATAAGGACACGAGGTACCTCGAATCCACCTTGGGGTCCTGGTTTGAAGTTTGCTAGCTAAGAGTGGTTAGTTTATTAGCAATGGTAAAAGATCCATTTTTCCCTTATGGTTTTCTATAAATAACCAAGTATGGATTCAATTTTGGATAATTGAACAATTGACTATCATGTTGAAAACTTCTCTAACTTAAGCATCAGAGAGGCCTTAGAGGTTACTGCCACTTAGACCTTGTTTTAAGTGTTCTCCGGCCATTAAACTTAGCTACTAGAATGAAAGTGTTCATCACTAAGACCCATGACTGATAACACAAGGCATATGTGAAAATGATAGTAAAGAAAAAAAATAATTTCTTCCTTATTGATAAATTAATATCCTTTAAATATGTCCCTAAGCTACCAACTTAAGCAACTTGTCTCTTTCTATTTAGTAAACACTATTATCTTTAAGGTTCTATACTGTAAAACATCATTTTTAGCCTTAGACACATAAAAGATGCAGATGAGTACCCTTGTTTTTTGCCCTTGACGTCTTTAAGATGAAACATCATTGAAATTCTTGCTAGAACCATTCGTCCTCTTAGTTTTAGCAAAACTCTTTTTAGATGAACAAAAATTAGTAAGATATATATATTTCTTTTTCTTTGTTTCTTAACATTGATAAGACATAGTACGATTTTATTGACTAACTTTCTTATTTGCTCCAAACATAGGAAAGGTAGGAAAACAATTTCCAAAAAAGCATTTCACCTTCAAACAAATAAACCCTTAGACTCCAATGAATAGTGACTTCACAAGTGAAAATTGATTGTGCTGGTGAAGTATCAATGTGGCTAACATTCGAGTAAGGGTATCATAAGTCATTTTAAAAAAATTAAAAAATCTTAGCCGAGCATGTCAAAGTCAAAGTCAACATATTTTTTTTTAAGTAGCATTATTAGTTAATCTTTTTGCGTAGCTATGAGTTTAGATAATTGATTTTAGCTTAAGTTGTGTAAACACAATCAAAATTAATATAGCTTTCCTAATGAATATGTTTAAGAAAATGGGAGATAAAGGACATTTTTATTTTCATTTTATGGTTTTTAAAAATAACCTTTCATTTTTTATTCTCTAAATTTTCTTATTCCATACATACTATACACTAACATAGTTAATACTTTCTTTTTGGTTTGGGGGGAAAGGAGTGGATTAGGTTAAGGTGATAAGTCCCCATATAATTTGTACCACACTATGGGACATGGTAGAAAACAAGGATATGTAATTTGAGCTATACCCTTGGTGGTCTTAATAGGTTGATTATTATTAAATTAGGTGAAATGTTTGCCACCCCTTATACTTTATGTCATGTGAAATTTACCCTCCAACATTCAAAAGCAAGTAATAAACCCCCTAAACAATATAAATGGTGCAAGCTATCCAAAATCCTAAACCTTTCAATCCAAAATCCACATGTGTATAGCACATGGTCACTTAATTATCCTACACACCTTGTTTTGGAACAATTTGTATACTATTTTCTTTATTTCTAAACAATTTCTTAAGAAAACTTCTTACAAGACCTTTATAGGAGATCACTTTAAACAATTTCTCAAAAAATATGAAGACATCATTTCTCCTGTTAATCCCTAAGGCCCAAGTTTATGCCTAAATCAGTTGTAAGTTTGGGGAGAAATCATAAAAAAAACTGTAAATCTCTATTTCCCCCAACACTTGAAAATAACACCCATTTAGCCACATTCACCTTGAGGAGTTAGAAAAAGAAACTAGAAGGAAAGATAGCTTTGTTGGTTATGATGAAGACATAGGTTAGAAAGAGAAACTTGAAGGAAGATAGCTTTGTTGGTAATTGATGGCGCCAAAAATTCTACTAGCCCCTTTGTTACTCGTGCAGTTGTTGTTTGTCTAGCACCTCAAGTGATCGCCCATCTTTAACCCCAACACATTGTATGCCCACCCATTTTTGGACTACAATTTGACCTTGATGATTTCCCCTGCATGTACTCCACAAGTTACCCAACAAACTCCTAACATCTAGTATAGTATGTCTACCCCTCTAGTCACAATTTTACCTAAACTTGCACCTAGTATAGTACCTTCTCTCCATACCATTTGTCCATATTAAGCTCTAGCCATGTAGCCTTATCCACCCATTGGACCTTTGTGTCCTAGTCATATGCCTATACAAAGACACCATGTATGCTCAAAACTCTAAGACATTTTATATAAATTCTTACCCTATACTCTACCTGTTTATTGATTCAAACATTAGAATGTCTTTTGAAGACCTCTGGCTACTGTCACTAGTGTTTTTTCTTCTATGTAAGTCCCTAACACCACCCTTATAGACAATAAATTTATCATTGATGTTGATTGTGGGACTCTTTTTTCACCATTGATTGAAAAGCTTGGACTTAAGAACCTAAGGCCATTGTGTTTGACCACAAAGCAAACCCTAATGAACCCAAGTGAGGTCTTTCGCTTGAGGCAACAAAAGAATGGGGGAAGAGGAAGTGAAGTTCAAAATGAGTAGTAATAGCCTTAGCACAATGAATACAATCTAGAATAGCCTCATAGAGAAAACTTCAATGTCAGCCAGTAAGAATTTCATTTTTATGAGTATCAATATGGCCTATATCACAACTTTTACCACCAATGATCACCACTACTATTCACCATTCAAGCTCCACCCAGTCACCTTTATTTGGCTTTCTGCACAAGGGGAATTAATTTGCTTGGACCATTCCCTCTCGTCTTAGGTTAAAATAATTTCTTAATTGTTGCTATTGGTTATTTCTCTAAGTGGATCAAAGTAGAACCCTTAGTAGCTATCACTGCCAAAAATACTAAAAGGTTTGTTTAAAAATCCATTGTGTATAGGTTTGGCATTCCACATGCCTTGATCTCTAACAATGGAACATAGCTCACAAGACCTTCATTCACCACTTTTTGTTAGAACTTTCATATCACACAAAAGCTTGCCTTAGTAGAAAACCTACAAACCAATGCTCAAGTGGAGCTGACCAATCAAATCATTCTTAAAGTTTAAAAAAAAAAACACCTTAAAACTTCTAAGGGAAAATAGACAAAAGAGCTTTCTAGTATCCTTGGGCATTTAGAACATCTCTTTAGACTACAATTGGCTTTACTCTTGTCACCCTCACTTATGACTATAAGGCCCTCATACTAGTTGAGATTGGAAAGCCTAGCAATTGCTTGGTCAACTATGACAACTAGGAAAATGACAATAGGATGAGAATGGGGTTGGACTTTTTTGAGAAAAATAAAGAGATTGCTTAAGTTTGGTTGCAAGTCTATAAAGCATGGTTGGCTTAATTCCACAACTGAGGAATCATAAAGACAAAATTTGAGACAGATGCTGTAGTCCTTAAGAAAGTGGATGAGCCAAGAAAGAAAGTAAAAAAGAAAAAGCTACCTAGAACCAATTAGGAAAACCAATGCCGAGTCAAAGAAGTAGTAAACAATGGCATATATAGCCTCCAAGCTATTGAAGGAAAAGACATCTTTTACACTTACCTAAGATATTACTTTTTTTTTTCTATTTGAACTCCAAAATTCATCCTATGAATCTAGTTTTCTTTGAAGTAGCTTTAAGTTTGTCATTTCAAGCAAGCATGGATATAAGTAGAAGGTTGAGCAACCACTACAAAATAGACATAAGTACTTAAAGTAAATAAAATATTCAAGGTGAACGTCCATGATATGAAAGATTACAAATAAGAAACTCCAACATAAAAGAGTCTTCACAGGTTTTGGGAAATTTAGAAGAAATGATCGTCACAAGAGCATTTTAGGAAGGACCCTCAATATTAGGCTGAGCATCTGCCTCAACCTTCACATCAACCCATCTATAGGCCATTCTAATTACTTAATATGCCTGGCCTCATGGTGGCCACCCCATCCACATTACAAAGGTCTCAATCTTAGCCATGGGGTTTGCTGAAGTACCATTATCTTTATTAGTAGCCACAAGGGGGACATCATCATTAGCACTTTCCAAAGGGTCACTTTAATCTCCATTAAATAGTCATGAAACCTGTCAAGCTTGGACAAATCCTACTAAAACCTTGGATTGCCCCTTTTGATATGGTAAATGGCATTGTTCTAGGAATTATAATAATTCCTTAGCTCATCTTCCTCTAGGAATTTGGCTTGGGCCTTCAAGTTGAGGATCTCTCTAGCATTCAATGTCGCCTTTACCTTAATAGCAGCAAGCTTCCCCGCCACCTAGATGCAATCACTATTTTCCTTCACCAAAGATTCAGAAGAAGTCTATAGCTGGACCTCAAGAATCTAGATCTCCTAAAGTTTAACATGCTCACCATCAAGAGCAGACAAGTTCTTGACTATCAAGTCTTGTTGTTCTATGGCCTTGGTGATAACTTCTTCACTCTCCTTGATAAAAGCTTTTTTGGACTAAAACATAAGATCCATCTTTTATTTCTTTGCCTTCTGTTGGGGGAGCTCAACAAGGGCAAGATCCACCATGATTTAGAATAAGGCCTAAAAGGTTGTTGACCCTATTCTTATTCTATCTTCGGGCTTCCTTACCCTTAATGTGATGACAGTCTTTTTTGCCAAAACCACAATGATCACCATCATGGTCTTTGTCATGACAATCCCTGAATCACCTTTTAGAACCCAAGTGCTCTTTATTATGGCTCCTTGTCCCAACATTCCTTATCTTGACCCTCTTTTTCTTATCAAGCTTAGTCGTTCTCTGAAGGGAATGCCATATACTATAAAGCCAACCCTTAGTCAGGGCAAGGGATCTTATAGGGCAATAAGTGCTCATGTTATGAAGATAGGTCATTGTAAAACAAAAACATTCAAAAGTCATCAAACCTACAAAAAAGGGGAAAATAAATATAAAACAAAGACATATCAATATTGTGGCTTCATTGTCAAAGCATTTTTCCAACAAAGCCCTAAGGATCCCTTGATGGTGGTTTGGGTGTTACCCATCACGTGGCTCATGACTCTTATAAATACAGGAATCTATTGCGGGTGAGACCATTTAACTAAGGATTGGAACCTCCAAGAAACTAACAAAGTAGAAACTATGGGGTCCTAGTTGTCTCAACTTAGAAGAAGCTATCCTTCCAATTCTTTAGATTGGAGTTAACCCATCACAAGTTTCACACCATAGTAATGCTTGGGTGGAGTCCTCACTTGAAAATGGATATGCCTACTATGATGGTTCCAGATAGAAAAGTAGTTAAATTCCTTAAGGTTGTAAGGGCAATCAACTTGCTTAATAATCACTTGAAAGCACTTAATGATGACCTAGATTTTGTAAGACAATTGAGATGGGACCACCGCTATTACACTTATCAGTTTTCTCTCAAACATTGAAAATAGAGGGGCCATCCAAAATTTGAGCATGTTGCTCATATAATGAATAAAGAAGCTTTTTGTATCATAGCTGCACATTCTCTAATTTAGATGTGGGCTAGAAAATTGGATCACCCCTTACAGCAGTTCTTTATCTAGGTTCACTACTGTAGATGAGTCAGCGTCACCTAATCATAAAGGCCAGTGTTCGAAGCCATATTACTATAGACAACATCCACAAAATTCAAACTCATACTTTTATTAGTTAGATCAACTGCCCATTCACAGGCATCTTTTCTATAGGACTTATAAACAGGTGGAAGCTAGGAAAGCTAAATAATGTGGGCTCCCCAATTATGATCTTAGGACTAGATGGCTTCACATCTTTATCATTAGTAGGTGAGTGATAACTCTATGGAAATAGAGTTATCTTGATAAATTCTAGACTTAAATTGTTGAAGTTTGAGAGTGATTTTTATAAGTCAATCTGTGTTATTAGTTATTTTTGTTATTTTATTTAAAGTGGTGTTGTTATTTTGCTTATGAAAATTTTAGATTTGTTAATGGAGGATTTGAGTTGAATTGATATTGTTTGTTTGCTGATGTTTAAGGAAGTTCT